>AP028454.1:2445318-2482818 GCA_036509395.1 Antheraea yamamai
AATATAGTATCTAACTCAGCTGCTGCCCCCCAAAACAAAATACCATATGACATTGAGCTATGGAAGTAAGCGAAGTAGACCAATCTAATAGTGGCAATATTTATAAGCTGGCGAATCTTGTGAACCTTTGTGAAAATCCATCCAGTAGTTCTTGCGTAAATGTCTTCTCTTTTGTTTTTTCTTATAAGTAAGATATACATATATACGATTGTGATATATAAATATAAGGTATCCTATATGTTATATCAGTGTATAAACTATTATCATACCAAATTTCGTCAAAGTCCGTCTAGTAATTTTTGCGTTGTAGTTACAAATTGTGGGTATGTAAGGCGGAGTGCATGGTAAGCAAATAATTATATGTGAGCGCGACGTATGAACTGCGAGCCAGTTACATTGCGTTGGCCCGCAGGGAAGGTCGTCAACACAGGGGCAATAAATGGAAAGCACGCACGGTAGGTAGAGACCAGCTCCTTCGACACGTCGGGACATGTCAACAATCAAATACAACGTTAACAGACACAGAAATACAACACTAGTATAGTTACCACGAACTATTCCTCGTACCGTAGATGTTATTTGCTCAACTGTTTGAGCGAGAATCCCCGATGCCTCGACCTATTCGCCTTTTATAGCATTCAGCCAATGTACGATCGGCCGATAACTTCGAGCAATGGCATGTCAGGTCAATAGTAACACCCCCGATGTAGTCAATAGTACGGATAGTGCTAACACTATAATGAAAAACTTTATAATATTATATAAAATGTGACGTCACACCAAAGCAGGGCCAATCAAATGTGACCATCCATGACAGGTGGGAGTACCTAAAAAGCATGAAATTCGTATGACGTAATTTATGGAGGGCTACTACGAGGGAAATTTTGCTATATATTAGTGACTTGTTTGTTTTTTTTTCAGTAAAATCGTTAGAGAAAAAGCAGAAATATCAAAATAGTAAAACGAAGAAATCATTACCCCTCGACCACGACCACATGGCTTATACAAACGCAGTGACGATCGTTCGAAACTCATATGTCTGCCCATTCCACAACCGTATCAGCATCTACTACTGCTATTACTGCAAGGACCAGTTCACGAATCCAAACGAATTGAGAGATCACACTCTCACCCACGACCCTAACGAGATGTTCGAAAGCATGATGGAGAACCGAAAGATACCGAAAATCGATATAACAAGAATCGATTGCCGATTATGCGATGAGAAAATCGATACAATCGAATTATTCAAAACCCACATCGCAAACGTTCACGGGAAACTGATACATCCAGTACAGAACGAGTTCCTAAAGTTCAAACTCAGCTTAGAGAATCTGATATGTACCGAATGTGGCAATGGTTTCCCATACTTTGACCTCCTGAAGAAGCATATGATAGAACATTTCGGTACTTATATATGTGACGTCTGTGGTGCATGTTTCTTAGAGCCAAATTCACTCCGGACCCATATAAAGTCACACAGCAAAGTGGAAACGAATTTCCCTTGTGAAGTGTGCGGGAAGAATTTGAAATCTAAATACAGTCGTTACTTACACATAGCGACTGTCCATGAGAAGAAGGCAACAGTGAACTGTTACAAATGTGAGGCCAGTTTCCTCTCCTATGCGTTGAGGAATCGACACCTGATTGAAGTCCACGGAGATAAGAGAACGTTTCCATGCAAGCTGTGTGACAAAGTCTATAATCGACGGAAAACTTTAATGGAACATAACCGTAGGAACCATTTGAAGGTGTACAGGCATCAGTGTGATCTCTGCGATCAGAGGTTCTACCTCCCTTCGAGGCTAAAAGAACATATGGCTACGCACACCGGTGAGAGGAACTTCCGGTGTGAGTTCTGTGATAAAAGTTACCCACGGATGCAGTCGTTGCAGGAACACATAAGATCACATAGTACGGAGAGGAGGTACAAATGTGACATGTGCAGTTCAGCGTTTACACAGAATGGCAGCTTGAAGAGTCATATGAAGAGTCATCATCAGGGTTTCGAGTTAGAAGGCAGTTATAGTTGAGTGAGTGAAGGAGTTCAGTGATTCAGCTGTGTTGATCTCTTAGTGAAAGTTTGTGGGTTCGGATCTTACGATGATTCTGTGCTTTTGGTGAAAGAAAATAGTGTGATGAATCTATACGATGGAGGTAAGGTTTTCTCTTATGGGTTATGTGGAATATTGAAGTTAGATAGATAGATAAAGTTGAAGATTTGACATTGAGTACTTATACTTATGTTATTTCATCTCCATCAATGCCATTCTTGAGATTAGAATATCATGTATGTTTGTGATCGGAGGCTATAGTTGTAATATATACCTATACTAGCGGCCCGCTCCGGCTTCGCACGGGTATAAAATATATAGCCTATGTCATTCGATGAAAAAATGATTAAAATCGATCCAGTAGTTTTGATTTATTCATTACTGCCCGTGGCCCGCCTGCGTTTCTTGCAATGTAAGCGGAAAAAATGTAATTATTTACAACATCACATTAGAAACCTCAAAAATAACAGTATTTCTCCACTATTTAATGGATGTTATTATAGATATAAACCTTCCTCTTCAATCACTCTATCTATTAAAAAAAACCGCATCAAAATCCGTTGCGTTGTTTTAAAGATTTAAGCATACATAGGGATATAGGGACAGAGAAAGCGACTTTATTTTATACTATGTAGTGATGAACTAGCGGGCCAGGCACACATTGTCCTGCCTCGATAATAAATGTACTGGTGAAAACCGTATGAAAATCTGTTGAGTAGTTTTGAGTTTATCGCGAACAGACAAACAGGCAGACGTGGCAGAGGACTTTGTTTTATAATAAGTAATGATTAGCGGGCTCGGTAGACATTGTCCTGCCTTGATAATAAAAGGTCTTTTTACCTTTATTTTTGGCTACCAATCTTTTAGATTATTGCTGCCATTGTCGAGTAGTTAATAGTATTACAAGTTCTTCTTCCATTCCATTTTCGGCAACCAGTCTTCTAGTAGACTATTACTGCCATTGTCAAGTCTGTATCGATATTACAAGTTTCTCGATATAATTTCAATGAACTAACAAGGTGGTGGCCATCTTGTTAGAACTTTCCATGGAGTTTTTGTGGCATCTCAGAATTCATGGTCCGTGGTATTATTTTCCATTCAGTTCACTTATGCACAATAAACAAACTATATTACATAAAACACCACCAATTTTACACAATATAGAGTCAAGTAACACAAGATTATGAATAAAATATAAAATCCACTACATGACAGGCCAAAATCCCGCCAAAAACTCATAAAAGATCTTAAAAGTCATAGCAATGCTACATACCGGTTGTGAATCTAAACCATTCTTAATTTCACCTGAACATAAAAAAAAATATCAAAATCTGTCCATCAAGTGATATGCACACGGACAAAAGAATTATATTTATTATTATTAATTATATATAAAGATAAAGGATAAAGAAAATATAAAGATAAAGGACGAGGAAGTGGTGCATTAGTGACTACATACAAAATATAAATAACTGAAGAAAAAGATATATAGAGAGGTAGAATGAATGAAAATTGGTTGAGGAATCTCTGGTTATAATAAAGCAATCAAAATACTAACTACTATAGTATACACAGTGCAACAAATATAAAATACACCTGCTGTTAATTAAAATATATATGTATATCATTACATAGTATAAAACAAAGTCCCCTTTTTTTTTTTTTAACGTGGGGTAATCCCTTATGTATACCCACCCTCCCGGGGGAGAGAGTGGGTTATGTCCGACTCGCACGGACTAAAACCCCACGGTGTACCGACAGACCGTTGTGTGGGGGCGGCAAGGGATCGTTCCAGCTAATCACCTTGTAGAGCCGCCCCCATGGTCCGCCCGGCGGAAGGTGACCGCCGGGCTCCTACCTATAGAGGGACAGACCGGGTACACGCCGGCTGCCCCCCCTCGTCCGCCGGACCTGTGCAATGAGGAGATGGGCATAAAAAGTCCCCTACCGCGTCTGTCTGTCTGTCTGTTCCCGATGAACTCAAAAACTACCGAACGGATTTTCATGCGGTTTTCACCGGTGGATAGAGTGATTAATGAGGAACGTTTTAGTATATAATTTGTCAAGTATTTCTTCATAATCAGGGCGGGACAGCGTCTGCCGGGTCCGCTAGTATATTATATATAGGTATAATAAGAATGTAAATCTGACTTGTCTGTACTTTTGAGATTTTTGTGAAATGTTACAGGTGTACTATAATAAATAATAAAATACATTTCAATCATTTTTAGAAACGTCTCTCCGTCTGTTTGTTTGAACACCCATGACTGCTGCGTTCAGGATAAAATCTCCCAAAGGAAATCATAAAGCATATCCGAGTAACATTTAGTCTTGGTTTTATTAAAATCGTTTCACTCTATCAAAAGTTATTGTAATTTCAATGACGACGCGATTTGAGTACGAGAAAAACATTTTTTTTTCGAACTGACTTCGCTATTGACCTAGCAAGGCTTTAACAGTGTCACCGGACTACTAAGGCGAGCGCTAAAGGCACTCATCCGATTTTATTTGACAACTAGCTCAAGGGTGCACGGCACACCTCGGCTTGGGCTATTGGTTGAAACATGCAATTCGCGACCTGTCTGAGCTAACCTAAGCTAAGCTAACTGTTCATACATATATGAGTTGTTGAAACATATATGTGTACCAAGCATACATATCTCAACAACTCTTATATATATTTCGTGTCGGATAATTTTCTAAACTATATTAGTTTGATAAGGGGGAAAAAAATAAAACCCTTCCACTTTCATGGTTAGCGTGTATGCGTGCACGTGTGTGGAGGTGACATGTGTAATGTTGTCGCAGTGATGTAAGATTTAGTGTGAGTGTATCGCGCCAGCAGCTCACTCAAGGGCTCCACGCCGAGGGAACGGACCTAGGCTTGAGCCGCTGCCGAGGAGGGGCCTAATCTGCAGGCGAGAGATAAGTAAATGGGCTTAATATATACAGATGACTTAATAAAGTCACTGTGTAAATAACTCACTGTTTTTTAAATTATAGTCCAGGTGGACGGAGTCGCGGGCACAGCTAGTTTAAAATTTTAAAACACTCCAATAAAATCATCAGTTTTGCTATAGGCTTTATGTGGAGAGAAAGTGAACATAATGCACAGTTTCAACTGCACTATTCACGCTAATTAAATTCTACTAAAGAGTAAACGAGATAGATACACTAAGTTGCCTCTCTAATTAACTCTATAATAAACATTGTTCTGTAAGAGGATAATAAATAAATAAAGTGGGAATAAGTGAAACAGTCTTTTATTATACCAATTATAATAGATAATAGATTAAATGACTTCATAAATGGTTTTTTAATTATGGTGTGGACACAAAAACTCTTTCTTTTTGAGTAAGTACTAATAGCTATTTGTAATTTTTTTTTTTTTTTTTTTTATTGTAGCTCGGCAAAGTGACTGTACTGTGCCTGATGGTAAGCACAGTAAAATCCAAAAACAATGGCGACCACCGAAAGACATACTATCCATCGCCGGTCGCCGCTGTCATGACGGCCTGAAAGCGACCCAGTCAGGGACAGCCCGGCCCCCCCCCTATAGTTGCTGGATATACACCGGCTGATCCCGGAACGCGACACGCCCAAACGTGCCACTATAGCGCGTGTTCCACCTGGTGTACGGTGGTCGCGATCCAGTCGGGTACAGACACCCTACCACCCCGCAAATCACAATCAGGTCACTTGTGAAAACTTAACTGATGAATTATGAATTCAGTTTATCCATATTAATAAATCTGTTGTTTGATTTATATATATATAGGTTTTATTTTTCAATTTTTTTATAGGCATCTGTAAATAATGTATAAGTAATAGAAAAGTCTTATTGGATTTCACTGAAAACTGTATGCCATGTCACAATTAATATATTAAAAAATTGATTGACTCTGATATTTTTTAGAAATGTTGTTATTGTTGGCAACAATTTATGATGAAAGAAGTGACAGCTAAAAAAAACTACGAGAATGTTTCGATTTATTTGTGGCTTTTATCTATACTAATATATAAAGCTGAAGAGTTTGTTTGTTTGTTTGGTTGAACGCGGTAATCTCAGGAACTATCGGTCCGATTTGTAAATCGAGGAAGGCTTTAGGCTATATATCATCACACTAGAACCAATAGGAGCGGAGTGCCAATGAATAATGTTTCAAAATCGGGAATTTTTCCCCTTTTGAGAGCTAGCTGCGCGTTAGCGTTAGTATTATATACGTTGCCATGGCAACGTGATAAGTTTCTATCGCAAACAATTTCAAAGTTTATTTTCTGTTCCTATTCAAAAAAAATATTCTACGTTAGTTTTGATTGCAATTTTTTATCTGTATCTATTATCATCATATATAACTGAAGAGTTTGTTTGTTTGTTTGTTTGTTGAGCATATCTCACCTCTTCCCTTCTTTAGTTCATTTATCGAGGAAGGCTTTAGGCTATATATCATCACGCAAAGATCACTAGGAGCGGAGCACCAATGAAGAATGTTTCAAAATCGGGCACTTTTTTCCTTTTGAGAGATATCGTTAGCGTTAATATTATATACGTTGCCATGGTAACGTGGCAAGTTTCTATCGCAAACATTTTTAAAGTTTATTTTGTTTTCCTATTCAAAATTTGTTATCTATTACGTATTATAAAAATAAAGTATGTACAATTAAAATAACAACTTTTTGATGAAAGTATACGGCTACAAATGACCAAAATTTTTTTTTTATATTTTGTCTATATTTTTATATTTTGTCTGTTTGTTCCGGGTAATCTCCAAAACGGCTGGACCTATTTTAACGGGAATTTTACTGGCAGATAGCCGAAATTATAGCGGTTGACATATTGTATTTTATTTGTCCGCGGCTTCGTCCGCATTGCTATTTCCAAAATGGTTGGACCGATTTTCACGGGGTGTTCACTGGTAAATAGGAGACCTCATAAAAAGTAATTTAGATTTTTTTTATTCGCCTTCGGCCGCAGTGCAATATATGTAATGCTTGAACTGATTTTCACGGGGCGTTCATTGGCAGATAACTCACCTTATAAGAAGTAACTTAGACTATTTTATTTTGTTACTCAAGACTTCGTCCGCAATATTCTACTATCTCCTAATCGGTTGGACTGACTTTCACGGAACTTTTACGGGCAGATAACTAGCGAGCTCGGAAGACGTTGTCCCGCCCTAATAATAAAAAGAAAACCTTGAAAAATTATACTTAAGCCTTCCCCATGAATCATTCTATCTACTGGTGAAAACGGCATGAAAAACCGATCTGTAGTTTTTGACTTTATCGCGAACAGACAAACTGACAGACCAGAGGACTTTGTTTTACACTATGAAGTGATGAACTGTTACCTGTGCATTCGTTCGTGTGAATTTAATAAAAATAGTTTGTTTACTGTAAACAAGTGCGTGAGATGTGCGCTGTACTGGACTCCAAGAATAAATGTATGTAATTTGAATTATATTATCATTTTGGTCAATTTGGCGGCCATTTTGTTTTATTTACCGCGTTTGCATCTATATAACTCAGTGATTATAGCAACGTATAAGAATAATACAATTATATCGACAATATGGGCATGTTTTGTCTATATAATAAACAATTTAACACATATTGTTCGATAATGTATAGTTTAAAATTTTCATTACTTTCTTATATAGTGTTAATGAGCACTGAGGGTGGTACATAGTAGGTTAAAGTTCCAGGTATGTTGCTGATGATAAATCCCATCCAATTCGATATACTATTCGTATTCACATATCTAATGTACCCGTTACATGTTACAGAAGATGGCGTAATGTAAGATTGTAAGTAGGTGTGTACATTACAGAAATGCTTTTTCAAAAACATTTGTAACTATGACACCATAGTTATTTAATACATTTAAAAAAACGCGTGCGGAGCCACGTGGGACAGCTAGTGTATTATAAAAATAAAGTGTGTGTATGTAAAATTAATATAACAACTTTTTGGGGAATGGATATGGCTACAAATAACAAACAAAAAAATTATATTATATCCCGTCGGTATTTTTATATTATTATATTTTCTCTGTTTGTTTGTTTGTTCCGGGTAATCTACACTACGGCTGAACCTATTTTAATGGGAATTTTATTGGCAGATAGCCGAAATTATAGCGGTTAACATATTCTATTTTATTTGTTCGCGGCTTCGTCCGCATTGCTCTTTCCAAAATGGTTGGACCGATTTTCACGGGGTGTTCACTGGTAGATAGCAGACCTAATAAGAGTAATTATGGTTTTTTATTCTCTTTCAACCGCAGTGGAATATCCGAAATGCGTGAACTGATTTTCACGAGACTTTCACTGGCAGATAACTCAATATAAGAAGTAACTTAGACTATTTTATTTTGTTAGCCAAGACTTCGTAGTAGTGATGAACTGTTACCCGTGAATTGGCCCATGTAAAATTAATCAAAAATAAGTTGTTTACTGTAAACAACCGCGTGAGACGTACGCTATACTGGACTCCAAGAATAAATATACATAATTGAAAGTCATATATTGGTATGTAATTTGAATTATATTATCTTTTTGGTCAATATGGCGGCCATTTTGTTTTATTTACTGCGTTTGCGTCTACGTAACACAGTGATTATAGCAACGTATAGGAATAACACAATTATATCGACAATATGGGCATATCTATATACCAAAAGATTTGACACACATTGTTCGATAATGTATAGCTTAACATTTTCATTACTTTCTTATATAGTGTTAGTGAGCACTGAGGGTGGTATATAGTAGATTAAAGTTCCAGGTATGTTGCTGATGATAAATCCCGTCCCATTCGATATACTATTAGTATTCACATATCTAATCTACACGTTACATGTTACAGTAGATGGCGTGCGTGTCGTAATTACAAATGTTTTTGAAAAAGTATTTCTGTAATGTACACACCTACTTACAATTTTACATTTCTTTAATACATTTTAAAAAAACGCGTGCGGAGCCGTGTGCAACAGATAGTATATGTATATATATATAAATCAATCTTTGTCCGCTATGCATACCGAAACTACTGAACAGATTGTGATAATAATTTAGGGGGGTATTCTGGGGACGCTCGAGAGTGTTCCTGTATCAAAAAATCGATATATATAAGTGTGTTTTTAGTATATTAATGAAATTGTTTTTTTTTAAGAAAGAAAGGGTTTTTTGTACTTATTGGAACTTCTGACGCGATATTTCAATATTATTTTGACATATTTCAATTGAATATAATTAACTAATAACCCATCCGCTTCCGAATTAGCCGCAATAGGACAAAATGGCATACGCTAAATTTTTAATTACTTTTTGAAATTCCGTGACATTCGACAATGACATTTATGTACCCGTATGCTTGCAATAATACATTTATTTATATGACAATATGGTACATTACATATGTATATCATTTTTAGCTACCGTTTTTTTCTAAAGTAGAGTCCCTAGTTATCATAATTATTAGATTCCATTCGTACCAACGTCATTGTTTAGGAATTTATGTAGTTCTGGCATGCATACCAGGACATAGTGGGAACCAGGGTAATGAAGCTGTTGGTTTTCTTGCTACAGAAGCTATTCAGACTGGATATTTTGATCACTATAATACCTATGTTCAGGATTTATCCTCTCCAAACAAGACTGATTTGGTTGCCTCATGGAACTCAAACTGGTATGCATCCAACCAAATTAATGGCAAATTATATGCTTCCAGATATATTCAGGATAACATTCCGGGTAAGCCATGGCCTTATAAGTTTCGTAACTGCTACAAGCTTGCTGCGGTTACTATCTCTAGACTGACGATCTATCTGTAGAGGTGTGCTCTCCAGTCCATCTTGCAGAGCTCAGAATCAGGAACAACTCAATATGTAAATGTGGGTTGGATGAAGGCACTCTAGAACACATTTTTTTCAATTGCCCCAGTTTTGTATTGTATTATATGATATTTTACTTAACAAGATTTTGACAAAAGCACAAAAGTATGTATTTTCTCCTTTTTCCAAAATTCTGGCTAATTTTATAACTTTTAACAAAATTAAACTTTAAGGTACCTAACGCAATAACTAACAGTAATTATTATTTAAATATATATTTATTTAAGGCATGATGTCTTCTGTAAGAGTTGTGCTTGTCTTTGTGTATTTCAGAGGCCTAATCTGGAAGAATTAAATTATACAGTAAAAATTTAATACTACCTATAAAGTGACTCTCCCATGACTGACTTGACACTGGTAGAATCCGTATCTATTAAAGTCCAATATTAAAAAGTTGAAGTTGAAGTTAGTGAGTTTGGATGTTCGGGGTAATTTCTGGTACTACTGATCCGATTTTGAAAATTTTTTGCTACATATATCTTTTAATAACTGATCACGATAAATGTAATTAAAATTAGTAAAATTCTATAATATGGCGTGCGCTGCTTGAACGGTTTGAAATAAAAGAAGAAATTCTATGGCAAAAATATTCATTACTTTTAGAAAGAAGTCCGTGACACCATATATATCTAAGTTTATTATCTCAGTCAACAATGGGCTATGTGCCAAAAGTAAAATAAATTGACAAGATTAAGTTTGGTTGCAGATTTCACGTATACTTACAAATTCTTATAGAACAAACAACCAAATTGGACCCGACTGGTGATACTGCAAATGGATGCTAGGCTTATTATTATCATTTTTTAATTGTAGCACGGCAAAGTGTTTGCACTATGCCTGATGGTAAGCACAGTACAATCCAAAAACAATGGCGACCACTGAGTGACACACTATTCATCGCCGGTCGCCACTGTCATGTCGGCCTGCGAAAAGCTGGATATGGACAGGCTGATCCCGAAACGCGACCCGCAGAAGCGAATCACTATGACGGGCTTTTTCGCCATATACATGATGGTTGCGATCCAGTCCGGCTATAAAACCCTACCACCCTGCTTTCGCCATTGCCGCGTTCGTTATTCAGCAGGGTGCATCACGTGCAGGTGACGTTGGCTTGGGTGTCTCAAATCCTATGACGATAAACACGACACCCCAAAGAGATTAAATTAAAAATTAAAAGATTTCTCACATACCAACTGGGTATAGTGAGTTCCTGAATAGCTTGGATTCACAATTGAGAACTGCAGGTGTCGCTGTAATCGGGTATTAGGTTTTTTAAGATTTTTTTGCGTTTACACATATAATTGAAACCGGTAGTAACCTACTTGGTGCAGACAAAGTTGCACGGGTCAGCTAGTATGTATATTTCTGTGGAAACGCAAATACAGTAAGTTTTCTTGTTCAAAGATATTTAGAGGAATAAAGAGTTTAATTTAGTAAATACTTATTGGTTGACCCCTTATAAATAAATTTAATAGCTGCGGTCCAGATAATGATATCTCCGAGCCGAGCCTGAGGGGATGGGTCGGGGAACCCATCTCCTCATTGCACAGGTGAGGCTGACGAGGGGAGACTACTGGTTGTGTACCCAGTAGTCTCTCTATAGTAGGACGAAGCCTGGCGTTCATTCAGGTTTCTCAGGAAGACAGCAGGTTCGATCCCTGGCCGCCCCTACCATGCGGCGGACGGTACACGGTGGGGTTTTAGTCCGTGCGAGTCGGACATAACCCACTCTCTCCCACGAGAGGGTGGCGTATCCATAAAAGATTTCCCCACGTAAATAAAAAAAAAGAAAAGGAAACATAATGATATCTGTTTCTGGCCTGGATCTCATTGATCTAGAACGGATTATGCAGACGCTATATATTGGAACTTTTTGGCTGTCAGTATGATAAAAAAGAAAAAAAAAACATTTTAAAATCTTTGATGTATTACGTTTTACACCGCTAAATTATATATCTTTGTGAACGCTTTGGGATTTTATATGGTGTCCACGTGAAATAATATTAACGCAATTCATATATAAAATTTTACCGCCCGCTTGATATTTAAAGAATCTGCAGATTCTAAATTTCGCCTGGGACGCCGCAGCTCCGTACGAGGTGCTGAGTTGTAGGTTAATCTACGATTTTTTTTTGGGGTTCTTGTTATTTCATTTATTCATAGGCAAGTCACTAACCGCTCTACGCGCTCTTTATTTTTTCACCGTATTATCCTAGTGGGGCCTATTTATACGGTCCCACCAGCCCTGTTACTTATTGTTGTCGTAATTTTACTTATTATTGTTGACTTTAATGAATATACTGGCAGCATATAGAAATTTATAGGTTACTCCAGGCGACGCGTTACTTTGCCAAGTGTATCGCCTGGGACACGCCACGCCGCGAGCTCGTCGCGACCATAGGACCCGATCTCTCGCTCCCGGCCGTCATCCGTAGGATAGTCGGGAGCGAGACCGGATGGAACTCCGTCGCCTCCTACTGCGAGGCGGTTATGCTCGTAAAGGAGGCGGCGGAGAGGGAAAGGGAGCAGACCAGCCAGCTCCCCTCCCGCGGTTGACGATCACGGCGGCGCAGGCGCGGTGGTCGCCAATGACCTGAGGCCGCCGTAAAAAGGGCCTGCGGGCGGCGGATGCGGGAACGTCCGTCGCCCGGGCAAGATTTCTGTACAGGCCCGTGTGGCTGAGGCGCATTGTGCCGATGCGACACCCACGATCGCTAGGGAGGGCAACTCTCGCCCTCCCCTAAGGGTTCTACGATCCTGACCCCTCGACCGCGACGAGGCCCCTGATAAGAGCCGAAGCTGCCCGACTCGCATGGGAATCCGTAGGGATTTCCCAATGTAAAAAAAAGGCGACGCGTTGCTTTGGATCAGTTACTAAATGGTGAATTAAAGTTATGATATGTGATATTTTGGCGTAATGAGTCTGCCTAAAATCTGAACGTGGCGTCATCTATGAGATATCGGTAGCAGTCGGTCCTACAGTTTTCTGTTATCAAACTAATTTAAAGCGCCATCTGTTCGAGACTGATGAAACTAACAATTAATAACAATAATCAACATTGACAATCTAAAATTAATATTAAGGCCATTAATCGAAATATAAATTATCCTATGTCTTAAGTGGGACTAAATTGTACATAAATCAACGTTAATAAGTCAACGTTTCATGAAGATCGGTTGAGTAGTTTCCGAGTTCACCGTGGACAAACTTATGGCACGACATTTGTATATATTTAGATAATAAGCGAATCCAGGCTTTATTTCTGGGAAAGGCAGAAGGATGAAACAAGTAAGGAGTGTCTTCGGAATTAATTGCTTGTTATTGACATAAGAATAACTATAAAAATATTTGTTAAGCCGAACTAGTATTATAACTGGGAATGTGACTTTGTTTGTTTGTTATGCTTTCACGCCTTAACAACTTAACCGATGATCATGAATTTGCATACACGTTGTCAAGTGTATACAAAAAGATCTAGAGTAACTTTCATACACAAGAAATACTGTTCCCGCGGGTATATTAAATCTGTATTGACGTGAGTGAAGCCGCTAGCAAAAACTAGTATTTTAATACAAAATAGTGCGTGGAGTCCCTCCGCACGGAATAAGTGAAAGTTCGTAATGTGGAAATGGAAATAGGAAGGGGTAGAAGTTGATTTTTAGTGAAATCGTATTGTTTCTTTAAGCCAAACTTTATTAACATTGCTTACGATTCACAATTGATCGCATCTTTTAATTATCATTTTCGAGTGGAGAAATATCCAAATCTATAATATTTACGATGGGATTATGATAACTAAAGTAAGATACGAAATGTTTGATTATTTTTCTTGCTCTGTCTCTTTCTATTCCCCCTCCCCAGGAGCGTTGAACGTTTAACGCAATTTGTTCAGTGCTTTCATACCCCCTCCATGGTAGCGTTAAATGTTTAACGCAACCATGTTGGAAGTCTGGAAGTGGAAGTTTCACTTCAATAAATTATATGCTAATGAATGATAATTTCATCTATGTTTTCTGCTGAAGATATCTAATACTTTCTCAGGGTTCATTATTGTAACAATGTCTTGATGGATATATTATTCCAGGTTAATTAAACGTTCGGATTGCCATAGACGGAGAGAACGTTTTATTTACCTACTAGCTGTGCCCGCGACTACGTCCGCGTGAAATTTCAACTATAAAACAGTGATTAATAGAATCATAGGATTGTATAGCGTATTCAAACTCGACATCGACGTTGGCCGCACCATTTGTCAACGATTTTGTTTTCCGAGACGCAACGTGACACTACAGCATCTAGTTATAAATCGTATTTATTTGAAAAACATAGCTACATCCATTCTTGACGGATGCAGAGAGAAAGTTGTTAATTACAGACACCAAAATCGTTCACATATTGATCCACCCTATAATAAGCATTTAGACATCAAAATCAGCATGACATGCTGCTTCAATTTACTATCCGGCAAATCGATAATATTCTTTGCGGCTTTGTTGTCAAACCTAACACTATTTATAATAAATAAGTAAATTATCTAAAAAATATTACTGGTCTTACGGAGCCTAAAACATGAGATGACCAATTTGTCACAACAATTTCTTCCTAGTATTTATGTTATATTGATTGTTTATTAAATTCAGTTTTTAAAGTTTTTGCGGCCATACATTATCGTTATAAGGTATCGAGAGAGCAAATTTAAGATACCCAATTTCTGTAATTACCGAATGATTCGCATGGTCCCATGTTATAAATTACGCATACTGTCCGTTTTTCTAGTAGAAATATGGTGTGGCATGGCAACGAAATATCATATTCGTCATATTGAGTTATGGAAGCATGCGAAGTAGACCAACCTACCAGTGGCAATATCTGTTAGCTGGCGAATCTTACGAATTTTCATGAAAATCCATCCAATTGTTCTTGCGTAAATAACTTCTCATTTGTGTTTTCTTATAACTAAGATATAATATGAATGTGTTATATATGTAAAACATGTTATACTGGTACATAAACTATAAACCATACCAAATTTTGTGAAAATTCGTATTTTAGTTTTTACGTGAATCCCGTACAAACGACAGAGCAAAAAATTAAAAAAAAAAGCATGGTTATGTGTTCTGTCATTTATTCTAAGTTATTCTAATTCTAAGTTCTAATTATTCTAAGTTCACATTTATTTAATGTGGGGGACACCACAGTATTTTTTCTTTAAAATATCTAATGTACAGATTTCTTCTCGGTACTTTATTATTAGATAGATAGCACATACTGTTACATGAATTATGTCGATAAATTAGAGTTCGTTAAATCCTGAAATCATGCCACTGCATATGTGTATCAGCTGTCATGTGTGTTCCAGGGTATGTCGTCAATACAAAAAAGTTATATTACCTTATTCTAAATTATCGTCTTAGTAATGTAGACTGTACAAAATTATTATGAAATGGTATTACTGAGTAACGATGTTACATGTGCTTTTAAACCAATATCTATTAGGTTACTGAAAACGAATTATCGATACTAATTAATCGTATCGCTTCATCTCTAATTTTGACACAACAATTATAAATATACAGAAGTCGAATATTAACTTTTAATTTTTGAATTTAAAATAAAATGACTATGAGTGTTAACATAAATAAAGGACCCATTATAGATCCCGGTATGTGTCGGTGTTGTGGCACTATAAAAAAATGTCGACTGCTCAATGTAGAATACGAGTGGTGTGGACAAAAAGAAATTTATTCCGATATGTTTTTTGATTGTTTCGGTCTTCTGGTAAGTAAATAATCCCGATTTATATCAGTAATATTTATTATAAGTAAACATTTTTTTTAACGTATTGAAGCACTGGACATTTCTTTGGTGTTTAGAGTTTTTTTATATTTTAAAAATAATAAACTCTATTCATATACTCTCACGCAATCTTTAGTGAATAAAATCAAAGGATTTTTCAAAATTCATACGAAGTATTTATTTTTACTTTATGAAGTTAAATAGGCATAAAATTCACCTGGTTTTATATGACAACTTGAACCTATAGCTTTTAATAGATAAATCAAAAAGAGTTACATTTTTAAAGGCTAATAAGTTTATTATCTTATCTTTGGAAACCAATCTTCTAGTAGACTATTACTGCCGTTGTTGAGTAGATATTTACAAGCTTCCTATGATCATTACAATGTTCTAACAAGATGGTGGCCTTCTTGTAAGAATTATCCATGGAGTTTTTGTGGCAAGTCAGAATCCATACTCCGTGATATTATTTCCTATCCACTTCTGTTGTGCACAATAATCAATCTATGTTATGTAAAATACCACAAGTGAAGGGTATGAGAGATAATACCACAGAGTGTGGATTCTGACTTGCCACAAAAACTCTCTGGAGAGTTCTAACACAACGGCCACCACCTTGTTAGTTTATTGTAATGATTGTAAGAGGCTTTTAATATCATTATCTACTCGATAATGGCAGTAATAATCTATTATAATCTATTAGAAGACTGCCAAAAAAAAACAATAACAAAATTAAATCAATTCTGTACTTTTTGTGCGAAATAGTAACAGATATGATTTTTTCTTTGATGATATTACTGATGAGTTCACGGGAGACTCAACATGGGTCTACGTTGGCGTGAGAAAAAATTGGGGCTCACAATTCGTAACTGGAGGTCCACGACAATTATCTGCTTACGATAGTGAAGAACAAAAATTTTGGCTTGACTTCACCTATCAATGTTGGCAGATAATATTTTAAACTCAGCGACTGTTAGTTGTAAAAACTTGCATATTCCATATTCAAATAATTTTATTATGATTTATTAATGATTCATATTCAGTGATGGAATCACTTTTTGATTAGTCAAATTTACATTTTTGACATTCACTTGCAGCAAGATCAATTATGCTTAGGAATTGTGAAGCTCCATTTTTTTGTCACACCAAGGTAGGTTCATGTGGTGGCTCCCGTGGAACTCTGGGGGTTCACCTGGACCACTATGGGACGGAAGGGTATAATTTATAGCATGACTATCTGTATTACGAAAGTAGTATATTTGTTGTGGTGGTCTAGTGGTTTGATCGGTGGAATATGATTTCGATGTCCGCAGGTTGGAATCGCGGCATGTACAAACGAATTTTTCGGAATTGGCGTATATTTAAATTAGTAACAGTATCTGCTGACGGTGAAGGAAAACATTGTGAATAAACCTGAACCTGAGAAATGTTCTTGTAGTACTACTATATGTGGGAAAACATAGAACTGTGGATTTCTCAGAGTTTGAAATCAGCAATACGTCATGGGCTGGCGTGGTGATTATGCCCATACCTTCCTTCGGGAAGTGGCCTATGGCCCTGCAGTAGGTCTCTTACATAGGTTTGGGGGTCAATTTTGCTTCTGCACACCAGATTAGGCCCCCCTCGGCAGCAGCTCAAGCCTAGGTCCGTTCCCTTGCATGCTTGAGCGATACAATGACACAAAATCTTACATCACTGTGACAACATTACACATGTCACCTCCACATTCGTGCACTCATACACGCTTACACATGCAAGTGGAAGAGTTTTATTTTATTTCCCTTATTAAACTGAGAGAGTTTAGAAAATTATCCGATACGAAATATATATAAGAATTGTTGAGGTATGTATGCTTGGTACACATATATGTTTCAACAACTCATATACGTATGAATAGTTAGCTTACCTTAGGTTAGCTCAGATAGGTCGCGAATTGCATGTATCAGGCAACAGCCCAAGCCAAGGTGTGCCACGCACCCTTGAGCTAGTTGTCAAATAAAATCGGCTGAGAGCCTTAAGCGCTCGCCTTAGTAGTCCCGTGAAGCTGTTAAGACCTTGGTAGGTCAGTAGCGTAACAAATTCGAAAAAAAAAATCTCTTACAGGCTGATGATGATGATAATATTTGTTGCAGTTGTCAAACTTAGATGGAGAAGTTGAGGAAAGATTGATATGTGCAACATGTGTGGTAAGGTTACGAGATGCAATTCAGTTCCGGCGTCAGGTCCTGAATTGTGAGGAGGTGCTTCTCAAAAGTAGAATTAATCCAGGTCAACTAGGTCTTTATAATATAATAGAAAACAAAATTACTTCAGTAATTTTAGCCTCTGAGAAGGTGTTTATGCACATCAAAACTACCACAGGCTTGGACAAACGACTGAGTCAGCGAGAAGATCCAGCAACAAACTCGATTGTCATCAGATATGGTGGCAGCCAGCTCATTTTGAATTATGTGGCATTATAGCAATACCATAGTATAATTTTAATGTCTTGTATCTATAATTATTTATTTATTTTAGGTTATGCACATCTTTGTAACTTAATGTCTTTTTTTGTCACAATTGTATCCTAAATATTTTTTCATTTTTGTCTTCTATGTGTATTTAGTATTCCAGATAATTGGTTTATCATTCCGAGCAATAAAAATGTGTTAATATTTTAGATGCCAACGAACTGAAACCAAAGCAAGAGGTTATAATAAAAGAGGAGACGAATGTGAGCGATCATGACGACTCGTGCCATGAAGACTTTGTGGAAGACATTACAGATTGCTGTGATGAAGGTAATCTGAAACATTTGCAGTAGCAAGGCTGAGTGACGTCACTATTCGAAAGTAAGCACAAATTGTAACCCAAAACTGGGCAGCCACAGAGGGACCGATGTATAATGCAACGATAGTCGCCTCTGTCATGCCAGTCTGCAAACCTCTTGAAAAGTGATTATACACAGGCTGATCTGTAAACATAACAACCCAAAAGAGTTTCATTATAATGGAAACAAAGGGAAGATGTAAAGGGAAACAAAATCGGCAGTCATAAGGACTGCTGACAGAAGTGACAACTCAAAACAATTAAATAAAAAGGCCTTCTCTTTTGAATGTCCATACTAATTATATTGTGAATGACAATATTTAAATTTCAGATTTTGGTCATTGATTTTCACTAGTGTGATTTTCATATCTATTGGCATTCAGAGCAATATAGACCAGGGTCGATAATTTTTTAAACCAAAAAAAAAATACAATAGGTTGAAACCCATTAGAAAAGGAGGGGAATACGATAAAAATGAAAGGAAAAATAAATTACGGTCGATTCGAGTTCGGGAAGTGGGAGGGGGTGAGTTTTCAAGGGTAAAGAATGGTTTATCTCGATTTCCGGCAAAACTACAAGTCCTATGGAAAAAAGTTAAATGGCAAAGTTGTAGGTAATAAAAAGATCTACAACTTTTGTATTTACAATTTTTTCACATAACCTCAAAATTTTGGTGAAATATTCAAATAACCAAGTTTTTGGTTTTTTTTTTTTTTTTTTAATTTTTTCTACGAAATTTGGTGAAATCTTACCTTATTATGTCCCAAATACATTGTAATTTATTTGATTTAAAATATTTATTTTTTCGCCTTATTTTAACTTAATATCAAAAAAGCACCCCAATTTTCAATCGAAAATTCTCGCGTCAAAATATCAGCTTTTAAAAAAGTCGGGGGGCTTCTTGTTCGTTGAAATCTCTACTTCCTGATGGTGTAAAAAAATATACATTACATACTATAGTAAATGTTCTCAGAAAATGCAAAAAATTGAAAAAAACTCAAATTCGAAAAAAAATTTTTTTTATCATTATGTACAATTTTGTGCTATTTATTAAAATTTACACTTCAATTACTCAAAAAACGTAAGATTTCATGTTACATTGATAAACGAAAAAATTGCAAATTGAAATATACTTTTTATTAGACTAGGTCTAATATTGATATACATTTTTATAAAGTCTATTAGTCATTCAAACATATGAAGAGCTGCAAAATATCAATATTGCATGTACACAGACTATACTACGCGTCGCTAATTTGACGAAAGCCGCGTAAGTGCAATACCGTCCGCCGGTCATACTTAAGTAGCATATCATGATGCGATATTATAAATTTATCTCCTGCCAAAAATACCGCTCAACGCTCATAAAGAAGTTTTCACTTCAAAGAGGTCAGTTGAGTGGTCTGACTGGTAGAATGTCAATTTAAGGTTTGTAGGTTTCAAACTCCGGCACGTACAACGAATTTTTCAGAATTCGCGTACATTTACTAATGTTTAATTGGTAACAGTATTGGCTGACGGTGAAGGAAAACGTCGTGAGGAAATCTGAACCTGAGAAATATTCTTGTACTACCACCGTATGTGGGGAAGACATAGAACCTTGGATTTTTTGGAGTTTGTAATTACCAATGCGCAGTGGGCTCACGTGGGGATTATGTCCATACCTTACTTTAGAAAGAGGCCTCTGGCCCTGCAGTGGGTCTCGTAAAGGCTGATTAAATAAGGCAGTAGACCAATGGTACACAAACTTAGGAGATCTTAACTGCCACGGAATCATAGCATCATCAGATAGTTATTTAACTGGTTCGTATGAAGCCATTAGAGGATATTATTTTAGGAATGATTCTAATGAAAGCCAGGTGTCCTCACTTTATTGTTTTTGAAGCGGTGATAGCTTAGTTCGTAGTGTGTTTTGATGAAGGAAAGCATTGTGATGAACCCATAGCATGGTTGAACCCCCAACCCGACCCCACACCCCCGGGGGAAAATCAGTCGCCAAGCACCTGTTGGTGTGTTCCAGCAGCTGCACTTGAGAGTCAGTTCTCCCCAGGGATAGAGTATTTGCAATTTTAGATCACATCCTCATTTACCATCAGATGAGGTTGTGTTCAAATGCTAAAAACTTATAACGAATTAATTTTTTTCCTTTTAGTGAAAGAAGATATAAATATAGAGCCATTAAAGATGCTAAAGGAGAGAACACGAAGTATCAAAATATCAAGGAGACATTTAAAATCAATAAACAAAAAAGATGTAAAGGCCAAAGCGGAGTTGTTAGACAAAATAAAAAGGCTTAGAGATCGTGTTATCAAATTGAAGAGATCTGGTAAGTAATTTTTGGAGATTTTGTTTTTATTTTATTTTTGTCGACCAATCTTCTAGGACAGTGTTTTTCAAACTTTTTCTTGACACGGCCCCTTTAGTATGAAGAAATATTTCGCGACCCCCCTACCCGTTAATTTTCTTTCATGTACATATTCAATTTAACATATTTAGTCATTTCCATAATTAGGGTTCGGATAAATACATAAGAGTTCTTCTAAGCTTTTTTTTGTATATTCTATTTATTTAATACAAATGATTATATCATTTAGTTAACATTTTTCTTAATAAATCTTTTAAAACTCTATTGGTTTTTTAACTGCAGCAGCTTTCCCAACCTTTTGCAACTCCAGTAAAGAAGCTTCGCAACCCCCAAGGGGGTCGCGACCCACTCTTTGAAAAACAGTGTTCTAGGAGGTTATTATTGCAAGTGTCGAGTAGGAAATGAGATTACAAGTTTCTTGATATCATTTCAATGAACTAACAAGATGGTGGCCATCTTGTTAGAACTTTCCTGGGAGTTTTTGTGGCAAGTCAGAATCCATGCTCCGTGGTATTATTTCCGATCCAGTTCACTTGTGCACAATAACCGAACTATATAACGTAAAACACCACCAACACTACATAATATATAGCTAAATAACACATCATAAATCTATACTAATATTATAAAACTGGAGGGTTTATTTGTTTGGTTGAATGCGCTAATCTCAGGAACTACCGGTGCGATTTGAAAAATTCTTTCAGCGTCAGATATCTCATTTATCGCGGAAGGCCATACATCATCACGCTAAGAGCAATAGGAGCGGAGCTCCAATGAAGAATGTTCCGAAATTGGGGTGTATTTTCCTTTTGATAGCTTCTGCTACGTGTTAGTTTTAGCCCAAAGTAAGTATTTCACGGGGACGAAGTCGCGAGAACAGGTAGTAAAATATAGAACCCACTACATGACGTTCCAGGATCCCGCCAAAATCACATATATATTGATGATTTACATTCAAAATACTCATTGACAATTCTCTTTTGTTGTTGTTCTTGGCTCAGTCTATCAGCAAGCGATGTACATCATACTTGGCTATTTACTTTTCTGAAATAAAAATATCTGTTACTAATATTTCAACAGTTGTAATTAGGAGCATATCCCACTTTTGATTTAATAGATAATTACCAATTTCGCAGACAAAGAAACCGAAAAACCGTTAGTGAAGCTGGTTAAAAAGAAAAAATACGTCGATACCGAGTACAACGCTTTACAGAACGCGATAACGATAATCGAAAACTCATACATATGCCCTTTCCTAACTATATACAGCGATTACCATTGCGTCTACTGCAAGGAAATGTTCATAGAGCCAGACGTTCTGAGAGAGCACACGTTCACACACGACCCAAGGACGTATAAGGAGGTGATAGATACTAAAAAGGTGTTGCTTGTCGACATACAGCGTATAGAGTGTCGATTGTGTCCAACGAAACTCGATAACGTGGAAGACTTGAAGTGCCACCTTACCAACACACACGAGAAGGAGTTCCACATGGAGGCTGGAAATGAATTCTTGAAATTTGTATTGAAAAGTGGTAAAATGTCATGTACACAGTGCGATAAATCGTTCAATTTCTTCCAAGCGTTAAGGAAACACATGGCGGAACACTTTGGAAGTTGGGTCTGTGACGTCTGCGGTGCACATTACTTTGAGGAACGGCTGCTGGTCTTCCATAAGAAGCAGGTCCATAAATCCGATGATGAGGAAGTTAAAATGTACTCGTGTGTTGATTGCGGGAAGAGTTTTAAATCCAAGAAGAGTCGTTACTTCCACGTGGCGAAGATACATAAGAACGAGCCAGCGTACCCTTGCAATAAGTGTGATCAAGTCTTCCTCTCTTACCATCTGAGGTATAAACATAAGATGGAGGAACACGGAGAGTTGAGGACCTTTCCCTGCGAGAGTTGTGCCAAGGTCTACAACAGCAGGAAGTCTTTAAGGGAACATACGAGGAAGAATCACCTCCTACTCTTGAAACATGAGTGTGGACACTGCGATAGAAAGTTCTACCTACCGTCCCAATTAAAGGACCACATGACCTCGCATACTGGTGAGAGGAATTTCCGTTGCGAGTTTTGTGGTAAATGTTATCCAAGGTTGAAGGCTTTGAAGGTACATATGGAGTCGCATAGTACCGAGAAGAAGTATAAATGTTCGCTATGCTCGGCTGGGTATACGCAACTCAATAATTATAAGAATCATCTGAGGAGTAAGCACCAGGACGTTAGGGAGCAGTTCTTTTGATGTTCATATTAAAATCATTTAAAAATCTTTTGTTTGTCTGATTCAGTTTTTTAACTTGTTTTATTTAACTAGACCTGTACCAGGTGAATGTTTAGACAGTAGCAATATTTACAGAGGATACTCTGCACTCGATTCTCGTTCTAAATCAACTTAAAAAATAGGTGCTTAATATTTGACCTAATTATCTAGAAACACAAAAATTATACTCAATCCTCTAAGTGTCTATGGTAAAGCACAGTGTCAAAAGATCGTCGGGAAAAGTGAAAGCGAAGCTAATCATTAGTTTATTTTGGATAAGGAAAAGGATTTGAAAAGGATAATTTTTCGAAGTAGTTTTGATATTTTGTATGTGTTAAATGTGACTATGAAGTGTCATATCGTAAAATATTGCGAGTGTTTAACCTTTCACCTGGTATAACAAAACAATCGGTTTAAAGCGAGAACATAAACGAAGATAATGTTATGTTGGATGGCTTTTTTTACAAACTTTCAAATAACATATTCGAAGTAATATTTTTCCTCGACGACAGTCCGGACGATATAATAAAGTATATAGTGCGAAGTTAATGTTTTATTTTAAAATTTGCAGACCCAGGGGACGTAGTATCGCCTTGCTAATAAAAAAAGTCTTGACAAATTATATATCTAAAACTTCCTCATGAATAATTTTATCTCCTATTGAAAACCGCATGAAAATCCGTTCAGTAGATTTTGAATCTATCGCGAACAGACAGACGTGACAAAGGACTTTGATTTATAATATGTAGTGATTTACTATGTTGAATACCCGAAGCTGGTTTTAAAATCAATTAAGGACCATATGATACAATCCACTTTAAATTTGAATATTAGGTTACTTATATTATCGTTGTTATATACGTATTGTAATTATTTTATAAAAATAGGATATTAAAACTGGCAAATGATTCATCTTTATTTTTTTTTTTTTTTTATTTATTTAGGTAATAAACAGCCGTACATAAACATGTTATAATTATAATATACCTAAACTAAAAGGCCTAAAGTACCATTATTTGAAAAACATATTTTTAAACTATTTTTAAGACATCATAACATTAAATTGATAAGTATTTACTTATGTGTGTTTAAATTAATTAGAAATATATATATATATATATATATTTACATCTGCGAATGTAACTTTCTTTCTTTTAACATACACAAAAAAGTAATAAAGAACTAAAGAATAAAAATACATGAATTTATACTTCATATACCAGTCTTATACAGCACATCAGCCACTTTCCTTTTATAAGATAATAAATTATTAGAAAATATGATAAAATATTAAATATATTGCAATGTCAATTTAAAAAACACAAGTGGCAAATGTTTTTACGATGCCGTGTATAAAGAAAAATGAACATCAGCTGACATTTGTTACTGGCGTTTGTTTTGTTTATTGATTATAAGAAAAAGTAAATATTATACTGTATATTGTTATATTATTGAAAATTATGACTACAACAGTGAATCGTAAAGGACCTCTAATAGATTTGGGACTGTGCCGATGTTGTGGAGCGTCTAAAACATGTCGCATTATCAATGTGGAATATACATGGTGTGGAGAGAAAGAGAACTATTCCGATATGTTTTTCGATTGTTTTGGGTTATTGGTGAGTTTATTATTTATTTTTATTTGTAAGTAAAAAAGCAATACTCATAACACTTAGTTTTTTTTTCGTACAAAAGAAAGCCATTGCTTATTTCCAAGATTCAAGAAGGAATTGGTAGTAGTGAAAAGTTATATGTAACATAATCTAGTGTAATGAGATATAAATAAGAACCTAGGTTGTTTCGTATGTAGGGAATGATTTTGCAAACCGGTTAAATTTATTATTGAATGCCGGTTAAATTTATAGTACCTGTTAGAATTTGCGTTTTTTGAACAGTTTCACTGTTATATATAGTATAGATTCGTTATGGGAATATGTCCAGACTGAGTTATTTTGGTTACAAAAAATGCTGTCGCGTTTTAGGAGTAGTGTTATTTTTTCTATGTGCTTGATATTCTAGCTCTCGCAATTGGATGGCGAGCCAGAAGACCGTCTGATTTGCGCAATGTGTGTAGCTCGGCTGCGTGAAGCAGCAGCCTTTAGGAAACAAGTACTTGAATGCGAGCAGAAGCTCCTACAAAAGACTATATGTGTGCATAATGCGGGTAAGATTTCTTCAATAGAATAGTGTAATGGTTGGTAATAGAAGATTTTTAATGGTGTTAGTTTTTGGTCAGTGGTTGAAGTTTATGAATTTTTCGAGATTCAATATTAAGTAGGAAACCTAATATTTTCTAATTTATTTGATTGATAACACTAAAGCTTGTCAATATATGTATGGTAAACAAAAAAAAAAAGAAAATCAGTTGAGAAATGGAGGAAGATGTACTTAACTGCCATGTCTTTGCCTATTTTTTTTTCACAAAGAAAATGAGGCCAATCCTATTCATTACAGTTCTGTCAATATTTTGGAAGAATAAATAGGGTGACCTATACATATACACAGATTTATAGGTGAATGGGTCGACTCGCGCGGGGTACTATCACCTATTTTTTTTTTATTTACGTGGGGAAATCCTTTATGGATACGCCACCTTCTCCACCTTCTCGGGGGAGAGAGTGGGTTATGTCCGACTCCCACGGACTAAAACCGCACGGTGTACCGTCCGCCGTATGGTAGGGGCGGCCAGGGATCGAACCTGCTGTCTTCCTGAGAAACCGCCCCTGCGGCAGCCTGGCGAGTGAACGCCAGGCTTCGTCCTACTATAGAGAGACTACTGGGTACACGACCAGTCGTCTCCCCTCGTCAGCCTCACGTGTGCAGTGAGGAGATGGCGCGTGACCCGCGTGAACTAACAGTGCTTGCATTGTTGCATTTCGTTCGGTCAGTGAAAGCGCTGGAGGACCACCTCCCATTTACTCCTCCGCCTTCCCATTCCCATTCCCCTCCTCCCCCATACACAGGCTGGCAATGCACTTGGGACTCCCCTGGTGTTGCTAGTGTCTATGGCCGTTGGTGATCGCTTATCATCAGGTGGCCCACCTGTTTATTTGCCTACTATGATTTAAAAAAAGATTACAAATGTATAAGTCTTTGTTGTTTAAATGTGACACTGAAAAAAAATTCTTAATTTTTCTGTTGGAAATATTTTAAATCCTGACAACTATAAACATAATAATAAAATATGTAACTAGTCAAACTAGTCAAACTAGTGTAAGTGATCAATTTTCTTCTTCTTTTTCTTTAAAATAGCAACATGCATGTGTGCACAATTTTGCCAATGTCAAGTGAATGGAGCCATAAACAATGGAGATTGCGCCAGACAATTAAACAACTATCTTTATATCTAGACCGGGCTATCTACAAACAGACACCACAAAGAAAGCACATGTAAACTAAACATACAACATATTGTTAGAATACAGACATACACAAGAGCATTACACTAAAATCTGAAGTTTATTTTTGTTAGTTGTATTAATAAATTTCAACAAGCATTCGAGAATTAAATGATTATCCGTAACAAGAGTTAGAGATGCATAACGTTAGTAGGTCGCGGAATAGAAGGAGGTAGAACATCATAGATAGAGAAACTGTTTCTAGGGCAATTAAAAATATGTGATCAAGTGATCCACCCTCTAAGTCATATTCACAAATAGAGTGATCCTTGATCCTTATTTTATTCAAATGTACTGGTGTGCTGGTGCCCAAAGCGCAGATGGTAAATAATAGAGATAAGGTTTTTACTAATAGTTCTGAATTAAAAAAAACGATGACTTTTGCCTGATATTAATTTGCAAAGACCCATTAATGCGTGCCCTTTTGATCCTTTATAGATTCAGACAAAAATTATCTGAAAAATGAGATGAAACAAGAAACGGAAGAAAATTGTTTAGCGTCTCAGGAATATGACCTCGGGGAAGATTATGCTGATGTTGACCCCATAGAGAACGGTCAGTGGTATTCAATTTGTATATCTTTTAAATGTTTTCTGGGTTTTAGCATTTGTCCATAATTTATCTGTAGTTAAATCACTATGTGGTCTAAAAGGGTAAACACGCTGACCCTAGAAGGGACTAGGTCTCAATTGCTTTGCCAGAACACCGCAACAGGTACTTGGCTATAGGTTCTCAACTTGAGAGTGGCAGCTAGCAGAGACGAAGGGGGGAAGGGGGTAATCTGAAAAACGGAAGTCCGAGCAAAAACAAGTTTGTAACTAAACTAAGCAAGCGATGCTCTTATCCCAATGGTTATGTTAACATTTATATAATGATTTTTTAAATCTGTTCTGTCTTCTATATTGATTCATGGGCAGCAGTTAACAAGTCTAGAAATAAAAACATTACAGTATACTAACTAACCTGGCCACGCATTGCTGGGTCTCACTTATTAAATGTTAATGTTGAATTAACATTATGATAAAGTATTTGGTATTAACAGAACACGTGCACCTTTTTTTTTTCTCGAACTGACTACGCTATTCACACAGCTTCACCGGACTACTAAGGTGAGCGCTTAAGGCATTCAGCCGATTTTATTTTTAGGTAACATGCTCAAGGGCGCACGGCACACCTCGGCTTGGGCTGTTACTTGAGAAACCACGTCTGACCTAGCTAACTATTCTAAGCTATTCATACATATATTCGTTTGTGAATCATGCAATTTCGATTGAAATTGCATGATTCACAAACGCGTACGTGTATATCGGAAATGAAACGAACTAAACTATTCGATTCAGTTCGATAAGGGAAAAAAACAAAACCCTTCCACCATGGAACACGTGCACCGTAAAATAAACTTGAGTTGAAAAAGAAATTCGATATTAAAACACATGTCGCCATCTATGAGATATCTACAACAGTCGGTCCTAAAGTTTTCTGTCAACAAACTAATTTAAAGCGCCATCTGTTCGAGACTGATGTAATTAAGCAATATTGAGTCCATTTATCGAAATAAACAATTATCCTATCTCTCAAGATGGAACAAATTAAACATAAATGCCAGCTTTCGTGAAGATCGGTTGAGTGGTTTCAGAGTTCATCGTGGACACTGGATTTTTATATATTTGGATAGAGAACTTAACTTATAGTGGTTCGCTACTAGGGCCATGATAGCCCATTTATGATATGATGACATCAGACCTACATATCCAGATTGCCCCCATACCTTATGTCATCAAAAATAAGCAATTCAAACCCCCCCTCCTTCTCCCTTAATGCTTACATGATACTTGAATGACCCATGGATCTAGAATCTCTTTTTTTACAAAACCTTGTAAGAAACTTCCAGAAAGTTGTCAAGGTTTCTACTTTATCTTCATTCAAATATATTTCAGGTGCCGATAGAGGTAATGTGAGAAATGAAGTTATGAAGAGTGAATTGGATAAAAATGGTCTGATATCTGATGGACATAATACGGAAGGAGATTACGCTGATGATGATCCTGTTGGGAATGGTGAGTGGATTTGGCTGTCTGTATATATGTAGTCAAGATTAAGGGAGCAAATTTTGTTAGCTGGCTCATAGAAGAATGTTTTAAAGTCGGGGTTTTTTTCTCTTTTTGAGAGCTTCCGCTGCGTTACCCCAAAGTAACTATTCCACGTGGACGAAATTGCGAGCAGAGACTAGTAACTATATAAAATCTATATATATGATATCCGTCTGTATCTTTTGCATCTATATATTTCTATGTATTTGCATACCTATGCATCTTTTCATGACGTAGGCTTTTGTCATCCATTATGCTATAGCTCACCGCTAGTGGCGCTCCTACGTCCATTGTATAATTTGGTAATAAAAAAAAATTAAGTCTAATCCTATACTCATATAATCAAGAAGAATATTTTACTATTATTTGTGATCGTAATTAAAAAAAAATAATTAAAAAAAAAGGAAATGTAATAAAAAAATTCAATGTAGCAATATACTTTCGTGACTAATCTTTAAAAAAAAATTGAAAATGTATGTGGAGTCTTCCGTTCAACTAGTAAAACATATATCATTTCTAATAAATCCATATAAATTCAAGATGCCGGAAGTATAAAGAACGAGATAAAGATGAAGAAACAGAAAGCAGTAGTCAGAAGTAGAAAGAAGGAGAAATTAAAAATGTCTTCAAAGAAGAAAACTAGAACGAAATTGTCTATTACCGGTGATTGTCTACCGCAGAAGAGGATGTCGCTGAAGAATAATGGAGTTAGAAACAAGAGATTATGTGAAGGTAAGTAGTTTTAGTGGCTAATTTAGTAGGTGGTAGAGCTATTACTGGTTTCAACATGAATGGGCCGGTTCGCCCGCGGTACTACCACCCTCTCGCAGAAAACCGACGTGAAGTAACAGTGCTTGCATTGTTGAGTTTCGTTCGGCCAGTGAGAGCGCCGGAGGGGCCTACCTCCCCTCCCCTTCCCCCTTCCCTCTTCCCTTACTTCCCCTCTCCCCCAAGACAAGCTGGCAACGCACTTGCGACTCCCCTGGTGTTGCAAATGCCTATGGACGGTGGTGATCACTTAACATCAGATGACCCACCTGTCCGTTTGCCTCCTATGATATAAAAAAAAAACATTTCCAAATGAGTTAAATCCAACTTTACCCGTTCGTAATATATTATATACGTTATTTTAAAGGTCTTCAAGTTTTGTACATGTAACATATGAAAATCATAAAAAAAAACTAAAAACCTTATAGACTACAAAATTTGAACCTCGTTCTCGGGGCATAAAAACTGGAAATGTTAAAAAAATGAAACATGTGAGGGCGCGTACTAGTTGCGGTGCGTTTTTTATTCCGGACCGGAAAAAAATCCGCAACACGCGCAAAAAACGCGCACTGCGGTACAGTTTTCGCAAGTTTCGTCATTCGTATCACGATCGTCGTGGAAGAAACACGGTCACGGATTACAAAACCAAAGTCCGAGTTAGCGTTAAATCCAATAACAACACATACCTATGAAGTATAAGTTTTATTATACGGAAATAGTAGGTTCGCGAATGGAAAATGTAGGCTAGCAAATAAAAAAAAAACACAATTTCGCACCAATTGTAAAATCTATTATTATAGAAACTGGTGGGCTCTTTCCATTTGTTGCTTGTTACATAGATTTTTTTAAGTGAAACATATCATTCGAAACCGTGTAATTAAAGCAATATTTCTTTGATCACATACCTCCACAATTATTTAAGTAATTAACATTTTAGTGGAAAGATTAAATGTTATTACAATTGTTAAGGTGCAAGACAAAAACAATACACTATTTAGCATTTTATTATTAAGACAAAAATAACTACATACTAGGATACAGGATACACAATGGACGTGCAGTGAGAAACATAGTGTTGCCACAATATAAATGTACCATAACTTAACAACAATGTAATCTGAATCAGACCGTCATCAAATTTTTCAGCATATCAATAGAAAACCTATTTTGCAAATTATTTTTGGCAAAATTATGGATAGAAAATGCATTTTTTACCCTTGCGATCCAAAAGAGAACCATGACAACTTATAGCTATGATTGACCGTATTGTGTTATCTCAGGGTCTATCTATACTCGTTAATAAAAAAACCCTAAAATATAGACCCCCAAAAAATCCAGCTATACTTATTTCTTCCCTAAATTTGGGGAGAAATTGCATAAGTAGGCAATCCTGCATGCGGATTTTTTTCGTAGCTGCGAATCTTGTAACTGGTGCGGAATTTTGCCCGTAGTGCGCGCGCTTCCATACAATTACATACGTTACAAAATGTGCGCAAAAAAATTATGCAGTGAAAAACCGCATTGCGCGTAGCCCTTATGTGAACGATTAAAATTGGATTTACTTCCTTTTGAAATGTAACGACACATATATCACGACCACCAGAGTGTGTTATACCAGGTGAAAGGTTCAACACTCGTAGTATTGTACGATATAATACTTCCATGGTCACATTTAACATATAAAATAATAATATCAAAACAAATATTAATAAACAAGAAAGAGAGCCTAAGTTAAAGTTGGTTCTAAGACTCAAAAGTATAAACACAATCGTAATAAACCTAGGTGCAATGACCGGTGCCGAAAGATGTAAGGGGTGACCCGGCGTTAATAGCCTTCGAAAATAAAATGGACAGTAAACCCTTTTGTTTTGTTCATACCGATCCCACGTTCACTTTCAAATGAAAGTGAAATCACCCGACGGTCATTAACATTGTGCTTTAACATGGAAGCGTAGAAGATTGCCTAAAATTTTTGTATTTTTCTAGATAATTAGATCAAATATTAAACATTTTTTATTTGATCAACTATTTTTTAAATTTATGTAGGATGAGAATCGAGTGCAGACTATCCTCCATAAATGTTGCTACTGTCTAAACTTTCAGTCTGTATAGTGTACCACAGACCTACAGTTTCCTCAGTTCTATCAACCTATGTCAAGTTTGAGTTTAATTTTGGATTAAATTACAGATGCTGTGAAGGTGCACAAACCGAAAATGGACAACGAGTTGAAATCCTTAATGAACACAGTGACCATTGTAGAGAACTCCTACGTTTGCCCTTTCATTACATCGTTCAGCGATTACTTCTGCATTTACTGCAGGAATCTCTTCACTGAGCCGGAGGCTTTGAGACAGCACACGCTCAGCCATGACCCTGGAATGTATAGGGAAGCTGTCGTGAACAAACGTCTCCTGCAGATTGACACACACCGAGTTGACTGCAGACTGTGCCCGATGAATATAGCTGATGTGGAATCGTTGAAGAAGCATCTAGAAGCTGATCACGGGAAAGTGTTCTATAAAACGTCATACGACTGCCTGAAGTTCCGTTTGACGCAGCAGAATCCCACTTGCGTTGAATGTGGGGCTTCCTTTAGCTTCTTCCACGCATTGAAAAAGCACATGGCTGAGCATTTTGGCACTTGTATCTGTGATGTATGCGGTGCACATTACTTCGATGAACGGATGCTGGTCCTCCACCAGAAGACACATCAGAAGATTGCAGAAACCTTTACATGCCACTGCGGGAAGGTTTTCAAGTCGAAACATGCCCGTTACCTCCACGAAGCAAGGATACACAAGAAGGAAGCAGCGTATCAGTGTACTAAATGTGACGCAGTGTTGTTTTCACATTCTCTTCGGTACAGACATATGATGGAGGTTCACGGTGTGCATAGAGTGTTCCCGTGTGAACAATGTGACCGCTCTTACATCAGCAGGAAATCCTTGAGAGAGCATAATAGGAGATTCCATTTGAAGATCTTGAAGCATCAGTGCGATCTGTGTGATAAGAGATTCTATCTCCCATCACGGTTGAGGGAGCATATGGCAAGTCACACCGGTGAGAGGAATTACCGTTGTGAGTACTGTGGGAAGAGTTACCCGAGGTTGAGAGGGCTGAAGGTGCACATGCTGTCCCACAACAGCGAGAAGAAATACGGTTGTCAGATGTGCAACGCCTCGTTCACACAGAACTGTAATCTTAAGAACCATATGAAGAAGCATCATGAGAGTTTAGATTTGGAGGAGTTTCATGAATAAGTTTTCAGTGTTTTTCAAAGAGTAAAAGACACAAGAGATGATCTGCTACTTCTTTGTGAAATTTGTGGGTAGTATTGTATGGGTACGGATGGATGAAATACTACTCTTTTGTGCAAAAGCTTCTCGAGGCCCAGTTTAGCTCGCTCCTTGTACTTTTTTTTTGGCAAACAATCTTCCACATTATTACTGGCATTGTCGAGTAGGTAATATAATATTACAAGTGTATTGCGATAATTTCTATGTTCCAACAAGATGGTCCCTTAGAACTTTCGAGTGAGTTTTTGTGGCATCTCAGAATTCATATCAAAATAATACTAGATTATGAGTACAAATGTAAAAAGCTACTATATGCTAGACTGTCGAGAACTGCAGTAAGTTCTATTTTAGAACGAGTATCAAAGGCTGCACTAACAGGTTCCTACCAAATTTGGCTAGGCAGGGCGGGAAACTCGAGCAGTGAAGGTGAGCGTTGAACCTACACCTGGGTCGCAAGTCCTGGGAACTGCTCTGAGTTTCTCCCTCTGCCACACGATGGACCCGGTACCCGCACGGTGAATCCATGGAAGGCTAAGAAGTTCGTCTTTCTCAAAATCATGACTATTACCCGAACTTATTTTAAGTTTCTGAATCATTCTGATATCGAGTGGAATTTTAGACATAAGTGACTATGTAAATCTATTTTTTGTCTATTGTCTTGTATTTGATCTCGAATGTTATTAATGGATGGAAAATAAATGAGATAATGCCAATTTAGTTTATGAGTTTTTTATTAAATCAATCTCAAAGCAACTAAAGGAAATACTCTTTTAATAACTTCCCTTTATCAATTGGCGAATACTTTATGGGATTCTACTATTCATTTTATAGCTTTAGTTAAGTTATTACAAGGGAGTTGCACTGAAATACAAAATTTAACTGGATTTACTATTATCGTCACTTAATTCATGGTCATCATCACTTGATTCACTGTTATCGTCACTTGATCCTTTGCTATCGTCATAACTATATATTCTTTATGTTGAATGTTAAAACATGTTCGGAGAACATATATTCTATTTAAAAAATACGTTTATCATAAAGGATTTTCAGTTTTATCTAGTTTTTCCCATCAACGAATATTGTGCATTTAAGATACGTGTTCTTCGCCTGTCCTTTTACTTCAACAAGAACCTTAGAGATGGGTTCAAAGGCATGTAACGCGCGTGTAATCTAATATACCCTATCACCTACAGGACTAGGTACTCTTTGAACTCGCTCATAAATTTCTACAGGTCTCAGAGAGCAATTAAAATCAGTAAATTTAAATATATTCAGTCCATTTGCTTATCTACTTTTCTCTCGTACTTAAGTCGCGTCGACATTAAAATTACAATAACTTTTGATAGAGTGAACCGATTTTCATGAAACCAAGACTTAAGTGTTACTCGAGGACACGTTTTATGATATTCTTGGTGAGGTTTTATCGTGTACGCAGTACTTTAGCAGCGATGATAAAAATTAGTTCAGTTTGGTTGGTTATCCACAAACCCATTTATTTGTTCTCTACCTGCGTATAACAAAAACTATAACGAAAAAATGCTCGGTCCATTGAAATCCTTTACAAAGAATTTACACTGTATATGTCTTTCTAAATACATAATATTAGTTTCACTTCTCTGACGGATATACTTCTTCAGTATTTTTTATATTTGAGCAATGAATTATTTAAAATTACTTTGTGAGCTGCTATGAGAAATACACATAGACGACTGGTCGAAGACGGCGGTGGTAGGAGTGCGGCGGAGCGATTCTCGGGCTCATAGAGTACCCAGCCTGCCTCCCTATAATGATGTAGCCTGACCTTTGCCAGGTTGCCGCAGTAGCGGTTCTCAGGAGAGAGCTAGATCGGTCCCTGGCCGCCTCTACGGTACACCATGGGGTTTTAGTCCGAGTTAGTCGGGACATAACCCACTTTCTCCCCTGCGAGGGTGGCGTATCCGTTAGGGATTTCCCCACGTTAATAAAAAAAACCCTACCCACAGAAACACTCACGTGAAGTAACAGTGCTTGCATTATTGCGTTTCGTACGATCAGTGAGAGCACCGGAGGCACACCTCCCCTCCCCTCCCACTCAAACACAGCCTGGCAACGCACTTACGACTCTCCTGGTGTTGCAAGTGTCTATGGACGGTGGTGACCACTTAACAACAGGTGACCCACCTGTCCGTTTGCCTCCTATGATATAAAAAAAGCGATTTTAAATCAGAGGTAGATTCTGTGAACGTAGAGTTAATAGACATAGGTAGTTTTAATAAAAACAAGCAATAGAATAAAATATTTATTTGCGATTTATCCGTACTCGGCATGTTGGCTCTTCATATGTCCTTTAAGGCTACAGTTCTGTATGAAGGCCTGCCCGCATATGTGACAGCGGTAACGTCTGTCATTGGTGTGGATTCTCATATGGTCCTTTAAGGTCTTCAGCCGCGGGTAACTCTTCTCACAGACCTTGCACTTGAAGTTCCTCTCCCCGGTGTGTGTCGGCATGTGATTGTTCAGAGCGAAACGTGTGAAGAACTTCTGACCGCAGCACTGACATTCGTACCTATAATATTGTTAAATTTACGTCATTCCTAATGGGGACATATGGGAATTAACATCGCAGACAATTTATCTGCGCAAATGATTGAAATTACTCTCTATGGGATATCCAATTCTAAATAAAAATATCTTATTCAATTTAGGCCTTGAGAAGGCGCTTATGAACGTTAAAACTACCACAAAGAAAATCTGAATTAAGATGCAGTCCCTGGCCATATTATTAGACGCACCATAAGATTTTATATAAAACGTTAATTATCAGGTGATACTGTACAGGTGTATTGTTTTTATGAGACACAATGTATATCTATACTAATTTTATAAAGAGGTAAAGTTTGTGACGTTGTGAGTTTGTGGGTTTGTGACGTTGTGGCGTTGTAAGGGGTAATCTCAGGAACTAGTGGTCCGATTTGAATAATTCTTTCAGTGTTATATAGCTCATTCATCGAGAATGCTTATAGGCGATATATCATCACGCTAAGGCCAATAGGAGCGGAGCAACAATGAAAAATGTTTTAAAATCGGGGTATTTTTCCTTTTGAGAGCTTCCGCTGCGTCTTAGCCCAAAATAACTATTCCACGCGTGCGAAGTCGCGGGCAGGAGTTATTAACTAATTATATTATCTATAATCTACACTAATATTATAAAGAGGTAAAGTTTGTGAGGTTGTAGGGGGTAATATCTGGGGAGTCGGAGAAAAATGGTCGAACGAAAACGTTTCTTACGAACGCTGCCTTAATTATGAGAGATATATGATTGAGTTCTAGAGAAAAGTTGTAGCTTGATAATGCCTATTACCGCCCAACGAAGTGGGCACGGGTCGGCTAGTTTACTATATTATTAATAACGTAAGTATCTATAAAACTAATAAAACATCGTCATTATAGAAAAAAAATTGTATTTATTAACTCTCGAACAAAAATGAAGAAAATGTAATGAAAAGTTAATATTCTGTGGATCCACTTTTGGCTGCTATGAGAGCTTTAATTCTGCGCGGTATGCTATCAATGCAAGACTGTACTGTGTTCTGCATTTGAGGATGATGATTCCGAACATGAACAATCTTTTCTAAGAGCTGAGTTTTGTTGGTAATCACCACTTAAATCACTTCCCTTTTCATGAATAAATTCATTCAAATTTTAATTCAGTTCAATTCAATTTTAATTCAAATTCATCTTTTTTTTCCTTTTTTTTTCCAACTGTCTACTCTATTGACCAAGCAAGTTCTTAACAGCTTCACCGGACTACATCTTTTTTTTTTTTTTTTTTTTTTTTTTTTTTTTTTTTTTCGAACTGACTACGCTATTGACCAAGCAAGGTCTTAACAGCTTCACCGGACTACTAAGGCGAGCGCTTAAGACACTCAGCCGATTTTATTTTGATTCCGGACTACATCTAATCAACCTTTAAATATAACATAACTGTTTATAAAAATCGTCGAAAACGTGTAAAAAAAAACAAAACAACGGTGTGTCTAATAATTTGGCCAGGGGCTGTATAATTAAAATTGTAATAACAAAAATTAATTATTTCCAAAATCAAACCTATAAAGTACACTTATATAATACATTACAAACTTTAAAATCGAATCTGGATTAATTATAGATATAGGCTAATTAATGTATACATATGTACTGAGCGAACGTCTGGCGTTTGCCTATGTCGGTTGGGTTGCCAGATATCGCATTAATTATAGATATAGGCTAATTAATGTATACATATGTACTGAGCGAACGTCTGGCGTTTGCCTATGTCGGTTGGGTTGCCAGATATCGCATTAATTATAGATATAGGCTAATTAATGTATACACATGTACTGAGCGAACGTCTGGCGTTTGCCTATGTCGGTTGGGTTGCCAGATATCGCATTAATTATAGATATAGGCTAATTAATGTATTCACATGTACTGAGCGAACGTCTGGCGTTTGCCTATGTCGGTTGGGTTGCCAGATATCGCATTAATTATAGATATAGGCTAATTAATGTATACATATGTACTGAGCGAACGTCTGGCGTTTGCCTATGTCGGTTGGGTTGCCAGATATCGCATTAATTATAGATATAGGCTAATTAATGTATACATATGTACTGAGCGAACGTCTGGCGTTTGCCTATGTCGGTTGGGTTGCCAGATATCGCATTAATTATAGATATAGGCTAATTAATGTATACACATGTACTGAGCGAACGTCTGGCGTTTGCCTATGTCGGTTGGGTTGCCAG
>AP028454.1:2485318-2499073 GCA_036509395.1 Antheraea yamamai
GAGAATGAGAGAGAGAGAGAGAAAAGAGAGAAAGAGAAAAAGAGAGAGAGAGAAAGAGAAAAAGAGAGAGAGAGAAAGAGAGAGAGAGAGAGAGTTACGTTTCGTATTATCAATGAAAACGCATAATAAATTTATATATTAGCGAAAATGAAAATGTGTATATACATGTATACATATAACCAATGGTCAGGTACATACCTGTAGTCTTTCAGATGGTCCTTCCTCAGATGTATAGTGAGGGTCCGACGCGTCTCGAATATCTTCTCACACATGGTGCAGGGGAAACTCATCGGCTGCTCCCCGTGCGCTTCCACCAGGTGCTTCAGCTTCTGAGGGTAGGACATCAGCTTGATGTCGCACTTGGGGCAGTAGACCCGACCACGTTTCCTATGGACCCGGTCGATGTGCAGGTCCCGGTTGTACTCCGCCTTGAACACCTTCCCGCACGTGTCGCAAGGGTAGTCACCTTGGTCGTGACGCTGCTGGTGCATCACGAAACGGCCTTTGTCTACGAAACCTGCAGATATCACTAAATACTTTACAGATTTCAGCATGTTGAGACGCATGGAAGTGGGTTTTTGATTGAAGAAGCCGTTACTTTACGGAAACCAATCAGTAAATATTATAATGGATGTTACTTTTTCGCCTAGTATTGATTGACCATTACTACGTGCCAATGCAAAAAAAAACGTTTTCTACTAAAACGATAAAGAGAAAGAATTAAAACCGCGTTCCTTGGTCGAACCCAACAGCAGTTGACACTATTGGTATGTAATTGTAAATACAAAAAGTATTAAATTAATTATTAAAAAACAATTAATCAATATATATATATATATATATATATATATATATATTAATTAAACAATATATAATTGATAATAATATAATTAATTAAAGATATGTTGCAGACTGAGGTGTAGTAACCACAATACATAAAATTGTCAACCGAGAAACACGGTTTCAATAAATTTTTTTTATTGTGTTAGTTGTTATAAACCTTTTTACTATCACGCTTTTATTAGCTTCACCTGTATGTATGTTTGTTTGTAACCGACCCCTTTGCGCTCGATTTTGTCTTACTTTGAACGATCAGATTTAATTCAAACTTTGCACACCTGTCAAAGGTCGATGACAATGCAATAATCCGAAATAAAAAGTAAAAAAAAAAATTAACTAAAAAATGAAAAATAAATAATAGTTTAAAAAAACTAAAAAACACGCTTTCATAAAAAATCCAACTAAAAAACAGAAAATAAAATTTAATAAATTTGGATTAAGAATAGTGTAAATTAGAAATAAATGTATATTTTTGTAAAAAGTGACAAAAAAAGTGATAAAAATACTGATATCTGGAGGTGCTGATATTAACAGTGACGCATCGCATGTTTACACTATTCTTAATCCAAATGTATTAAATTTTATTTTCTGTTTTTTAGTTGGATTTTTTATGAAAGCGTGTTTTTTAGTTTTTTAAACTATTATTTATTGTTGCAGTGAGATAGGTCGTAGCTAGTAGTATAGGTCAATCAATTCCAGACGGATGTGAAAAGTAACATCCACTATAATATTTTTTGGGTATTTTCTCCCCTATCAAACTGAATTAGTTGAGCAAAATTAACCTATACGAAATGCATATAAGAGTTATTGAGGTATGTATGCTTGGTACACATATATACATATATATAAATATGTAGTTAGCTCACTTAGGTCGCGAATTGCATGAGCTAGGCAAGAGTCTTTTTTTTTATGCAGCGGAAAATCTTTCTCGGATACTCCTCGCACTGTCTGCCGGCACGTTATGTTATGTGAGTGTTATGTGAGACTCCTACTCAGTAAAAACCCCTGTGCCGCCTTTGCACGTATGTGATCCAGGACTGAGGGTTGGCGGTGAGCACGTGCTCCTCCAAACCTTGGTCACGCGCTTGGGTCCCCGTAGATGGTCGAACGGGGACCCACGCCTCGAGAGGACATTCCTCCCTCCTGCTTCCTATTGAAGCGGCGGCCGAGACCGTCCTTCATCGTCACGGGCCTTCATTAAGCCTGAAAGGCTAGACAACAGCCCAAGCCGAGGTGTGCCGTGCACCCTTGAGCTAGTTGTCAAATAAAATCAGCTGAGTGCCTTAAGCGCTCGCCTTAGTAGTCCGGTGAAGCTGTTGAAGCCTTGCTAGGCCAATAGCATAGTTAGTTCGAAACAAAAGTTTATTGAGGACAAATGAGTTGTATGATTCGTATATTTTTTTCTAGTAATTTCGAAATGTTCTTTCTATGTTTCGTATATTTTCATAAATCACGCATGTCGTAAACATCTTGTATTTAATTTTATAGAATTTAGAATACGTGAAACAGTGAATGTAATTATTATTATTAGAATATTATACGGAACACTGTTGCAAAAATGTAAAAATATATGGTCTATGTTACGGACAGATGAGCTAGAAATAAATGAGTTCTCATATCTATATATATATATATTTCTCTAAATTAATGCTCATTATGCGTAATGGGATGTCATATTATACTAAGAAACACGATATATGTGCAGGTTTAATGTGTCTGGTATAGACAGACAAACTATGTCTATGTGTATAAATTTGTTTACATAATACGTACAGATAAACTGTCGTATTTCTTATTTACTTGGTTTCTGTGTTCAATACGTCTTATGTAATGTTTAGAAATATCGTTTATGTAACAAATTCAAATGTAACCGCCAATACGATTATTATTATTATTTGTCTAATGTTATACGGAACCCTCAATAAAAATATAATGTAAATTTATGTGAATTATGTAAATGTATGGATGAACGTGCGGCAGTACGGCACGTATAATGTACTACTTGTAAGACTATAATTGTAGTGTTAAACCGAAGAAAATATGTATTGTCACCGGCTCGTTACATACGATTATATACATTGTGAAAGTTAAAATATACAGTCCACTGTGAAGTCAACCAATGTTTCATTGCTTCTGAAGCCTCAAACCAACTAACCCCAACAGTCTACTTAACAATGGACGGTTAAGTGGTACCGCAATTACGGCGCACATCACATACTAGATGTGAGGATAATAATTTTGTACGGGTCGGGACGAATCGTATTTCGTTACCGGCTCATACACAATTGTGAAGGTTATTCAAATACCGACCACTAGTCTAGAGTACTAGAGTCTGTCTGTATGTTGTATGAAAACGCATCAGTGCTAAAGTACTAGCTTTATAATAAAACCTGGCCAAGAAAATCATAAAGCATGTTCTCGAGAATAACTCAAGTCTGTGTTTCATTACAATCGGTCCACTTTATCAAAAGTTATTGTAATTTGAATGACGAGATATGTACGAGAGGAAAGTAGATAAGTAAATGAACTTAATACATTCACATGACTTTATTCATTCATTCATTATTCATTCACTAAAACTCACCTAAACCACAGGTCTCACAAACATAATTACTGAAGTGCTCGTTCATATGTTTGTTCAAAGCGTGGAAGTATGGGAATATTAGATGACATATCGCACACTTTATCTCTTCCTTAGTCAACTTAAACGGTAGAACTGAATCCTTGTAATCGAAATAATACTTCTTTTTGTGTGCTGATACGATGTGCTTCTTAAACTCCTCGAGATTATCGATCTTGGTCGAGCATAATCGACAATCGATACGGGTCAAATCGATTTTGATCATGTTTTTGTGTTCGGTCACTTTGAATTTCTTCGGATGATGGACTGTTGCTGTGTGATCCCTCAGGAGTTGTGGATCTGAGAAGTTCTCTCCGCAGTAATAGCACAATAGGTGGTTGTGTCTGCATTTGAAAGGGCACACGTGGGAGAACTCCACTATTGTCAGTATATTCGTCTCTGTCATATACGTTGGGTCTCTTTCTCGGTATAGTTTTTGAGCTTGCAGCATTTCCATATCTGTAAATAGTAGGTAGTAAATGTAGATGGTAGAGGCACGCTGAAGCTATTACTGGTTTCAGCATGAATGGGTCGGCACGTCCGGGGTAGTACCACCCTCTCACAGAAAACCGACGTGAAGTAACAGTGCTTGCATTGTTGCGTTTCGTTCGGTCAGTGAGAGCGCCGGAGACCCACCTCCCCCCTTCCACTTTCCCCTTCCCTTCCCCCCCCCCACACACAGGTTGGCAACGCACTTACGACTCCCCTGGTGTTGCAAGTGTCTATGGACGGTGGTGATCACTTACATCAGGTGACCCATCTGTTCGTTTGCCTGCTATGACATAAAAAAAAACATTTATAAATTTATCATGGTGTTATTTTTTATTTCGTTTTTGGCAACCTATCTTCTGGTAAATTATTACTGCCATCGTCGAGCAGGTAATCATGTTACAAATTCCTTACGATAATCTCCCTATCATAGTGTTGTATTCTTCCTAGTCGACGACATTTTGTCTATACATATAATAAGAATGTAAATGTAATGTGTCTATTGTTAGTGACTACGTTCGGTACCGCTACGACACACCCGAGAGGCGAGACTGCAACGCCAAGGGGAACCACTATTGACCTGCGATACCGCGCTATTGACTTTATCGGGGGTGTTACTAATGACCTCAAACGCTATTGGTTCAAGTTAACGGTTGTTCATTATTCACATCGGTGTGAGAACTTCATTGGTGGGAGTTCGGCATATAAAGGGCAAGATGTCGCTGATCTACACGTACTCCTATGTGGAAGTTATTGTAAGGCGAATCTTTGCCCGGATAAATAGTCACAGTGTCTACATAATGTTATTGGTTTCCCTGACCGACCTGCCGATTATACGTATTTTGTAACACTATACTTTCTAGATCTTTGTAAAAACAAAATTGTTGCAGGTGTGTAGGAATTAAGTAATAAAAAACATTCCAATCATTTTTAGAGATGTCTGTCTGTCTGTTTGTATGAAACATTAGCATCACTAAGCGTTCATGATATAACCTTTTCTTACATTAGACCTAACTTACATTAAAGCAGGCAATACCTAGTACAGTATGGAAAACTTACTTTGTTTCTTTGATTCTATAAGCCGGGCTTGACTTCTCCAAATAGTGCTTTCAGCATTCGATTCGTTCATTCCTTGGAGTGTTGTCTTCGTGGAGATGAAATCTCGATTCTTGATACTATTTATTAGAGGTAAATCATCGGCTGATGTCGAGTCTTCATTCATTATTATTGGTTTAGCATCTTCATCTATCAAGATTATAAAGATATACAGTTTAACAGAGATGTATTCTACTTTTAGTCCAATAGGGGCCGTCCCAGTATTACGTAAGCAGAATTTTTGTAATTTCGGACCACCTCCTTCCCCTGGTCAGCAAAAGTATGCAATGCTTAAGAGCATTGTAAGACCTCCCCACCATGCTTACGTAAACATTATCTAATTCTATTCCAGTTTAATAAAGAAATGTTGCTGTCGTAATCACTACCCGGAACCCCCTCCCCTATGTCATCAAAAATAAGCAAAATCAAGGAACCCCCCCCCTTCAGTGTTTACATAATACTTGAATGGCCCCATATAACAGAGCGACCAGACCCAATTTATTACTACATATTTTAAAACAAAATCCTCTGCCACGTGTCTGTCTGTTCACGATAACTTCAAAGACTACTGTACGGATTTTCATGTCGGTTATCACCAGTAGATAAAGTGATTCATGGGGAAGGTTAGAAGGTTAAGCAATTTTTTTTTAATGCCAAAAACAGGCAAACGAACAGGTGGGTCACCTGATGTTAAGTGAACACCACCGTGCCGCGCGACTCCCACAGTTCGTCGGGGGGGATGTACCACCCGCCCCTCCCTGAGGGGTCTACTATCTTGACCCGCTCAGACTGCAGAAGAGGCCCCTTATGAGGGGCCGACACCTGCCGGGTGAGCAGACTCAGTGCCGTAGGCAGTTCCTGCTCCCCGGCCAAATAGATGTAAGGAGGCACCATGGGGTTTTAGTCTGTGCAAGTCGGACATATCCCACCCTAGCTGCCCGGCTAGAGTGGATATCCGTAGGGATTTCCCCATGTAAAAAAAAACACCACCGTCTATAGACACTAGCAACACCAGGGAAGTCGCAAGTGCGTTATCAGCCTGTGTTTGAGGATTGGAGAAAATTGGGGGAGGGGAAGGGAGGTGGGTGGGCCTCCGGCGCTCTCACTGACCGAACGAAACGCAACAATGCAAGAACTGTTACTTCACGTCGGTGTTCTGTGTGTCTGGTGGTAGTACCCCGAGCGAGCCGACCCATTCATGCTGAAACTAATAATAACTACAGCGTGGCTCCACCACCTTCAGACTTATTTTCAGGGTAGGACATCGTCCGCCAGGCTCGCTAGTATTATATGAGTATATATATATATATATATAAATGTAATATATATAAATGTTAAAAAGATAAGCCAGATCTTCTCCATGGGTGGATTGTTTGTTCGAACCGGTGGTAGTTTTGATGTTCATAAGTGATTTTTTAGGACCTAAATTGAATTTTTTTTTTAATTAATATAAAATTGCAATCTATCTTACGACATTCAGCAATAGGTTCGTATTTGTACATGAGTCTTGTGCGACACTTGTCCACTGACATGTCCGCTTCTCTGTTATTTTTCTATAGTAGAACGTGTGGATGTGGACTTTTACAGTGCAGCCTTTGCGGCATGGTTGGTTCCAATAGATTCTTGGCAAGTATGTTAGGGTGGTATATGATTTTTGTGTTGTAAAAATAAACCTAATATTGTTATGTAAAAATGAAACGTAAATTGAATAAGGTATTTCTTATTGATTTTGAAATACCTGGTCCATCCACTAATACATCCTCACAATGATCTCCACCATTACTGATACGGTCATAGTCCTCCTGTTCCATTTTAACAACTTCTACTTCAACTTTCCCAGCACCTTCCTCAAGTTGAGTTTCCATTGGTGCACTGTTATCTGAAAAATTAGCAATATTTATTTCAGCAACCAATCTTCTAGTAGATTATTTTTTTATCAAACCAGCCCATAAATTGAGACATAATCTGAGATTTTATTTACAACACCTAAAGCTAGATTTATTAAATGTCCTTATTCTAATTACTTCTATACATATATTCTTAATTGGCATTCTCTTTTGGTTTGAACATTTCCTTATATCTAATTTCTTTTGATCCGGTCTTATTGTTATTTACAATCTCTTATCCTATGACGTCAGTAGTTGCGTTCTTTCTTATTTTTAAATGCTATTCTTTACATTCATCAATTTACTTTTATTACAATCTTTCCGTATAATTTTATCAATATATATTTAATAAACGACAAATTAACTTTATAAAGGATGGCTCAACTGTCGGCAAGCCTTTCTCAATCCTAGGTACTGCACCTGACTGAACTATTTTAATGGATACGTATGACAAGCACTATAAAATCCCAGAGGATGTTGGTGTTTCGTCATCCAGACCGGACATATTCCTCTTCTCTAGACACATTAAACATATAATACTAGTAGAGCTTACTGTACCGTGGGAAACCAACATTCCTAAAGACCACACAATCAAATTAAATAAATATTACGATCTAAGTAATGAACTAAATAAAAATGGCTATGTGGTTAATTTATACGCGGTAGAAGTAGGAGCGAGAAGGATACCAGCAAAATCTCTCTACAACCTTCTGAAGGACCTTGGCCTGTCGAGAACTGCAGTAAGTTCTATTTTAGAACGAGTATCAAAGGCTGCACTAACAGGTTCCTACCAAATTTGGCTAGGCAGGGCGGGAAACTCGAGCAGTGAAGGTGAGCGTTCATGTGCATCTCAAAGGGGGCCTCCTTAAACCTACACCTGGGTCGCAAGTCCTGGGAAATGCTCTGAGTTTTTCCCTCTGCCACACGATGGACCCGGCACCCGCACGGTGAATCCATGGAAGGCTAAGAAGTTCGTCTCTGTATTGCCACTAGTAGATTATTACTGCCATCATCGATTAGGTAACGATATTACAATATTGTGGAGGTGGTAGAGCCACGCTGAAGCTATAACTGGTTTCAGTATAAACGGGTCGACTCGCCCGGGGTACTACCATCCGACACACAGAAACACCCACGTCAAGTAACAGTGCTTGCATTGTTGCGTTTCGTTCAGTCAGTGAGAGCGCCGGAGGCCCACCTCGCCTTCCACCTCCCACCAAACACAGACTGACAACGCACTTGCGACTCCCCTGGTGTTGCTAGGGTCTATGGACGGTGGTGACTTACCATGAGGTGACCCGCCTAAAAAAAAAATACAAGCCATTGTGATCATCTCAATGTTCTAACAATATGGTGGCCGTCTTGTTAGAATTTTCCAGGAAGCTTTTGTAGCAAATCAGAATCCATGCTCCGTTGTATTATTTAGCCCATATATAACGCAACATATGGCATATGTATACACATATACATATTTGAACATAGAAATACATGTTCTATACATATAATAAGAATGTAAATCTGAAGTGTCCGTATTTTTTGGATTTATGTACAAAAAATTGTTGCAGGTGTCTAGGAATAAATAATAAAATACGTTTCAATCAATTTTAGAAATTACTGCCTGTCTGTCTGTTTGTATGAACACGCATCACAGCTACTACTACTGCGTTTATGATAAACTACACCAAGAAAATCATAAAACATATTCTCGAGCAACATTTAGTCTTTGTTTCATTAAAATCGGTTCACTCTATCAAAAGTTATTGTAATTTTAATGACGACGCGGCTTAAGTACGAGATAAAAGTAAATAAGTAAATGGAATTGATACATTCAGATGACTTTACTAATCGCTGTATTTTTACATAACGTTTCAAGTGGACGAAGTCGCGGGCAGAGTTAGTCGTACATAAACAAATAGAAAGTTAATATAGCTGAAGAAAAAACTATAAGAGAGTAACCTTTATTATCTCCATCATACATTTTCATCTGTAAGAATGCCTCCTCGCAACGCAGCACTTGTTGCCTGAATGCAAGAGCATCTCGCAACCTTGTAACGCATGTCGCACATATCAGCCTCTCCATCGGCTTCCCATCGAGATGAGACATCTATAATTAATAAAATAGTCATTTATTTCTACTATATAGTACCCTTCCCTGGGAAGGATAAAAAAGAGAGGTAGACCGCGGAAACATTGGGATGACGACATCCGAAAAGTGGCAGGAGTCATGTGGAACAGACTAGCTCAGGGAAGAAACGAATGGATAAGTTTGGCAGAGGCCTTTGCCGATTGGCAAACAGATCTGGAGAGGGTAACGAACTAACAAATATTAGTTTAATTAGCATAAGAGCTAAGCATTAATTTAAGTTTTAAGTTTAAGCTTACTGTAAATCAGCCTAAGGAGGTCTGAATAAAATGCTATTTATTTGTTATTTATATAGTACCGACTTACGTGTCCACATGGTTGAATGGTTTGGGGAAGGTCTAAACTTGAGGAATGTTATTATAGTACCACTGTATGCGGGATAATAGAGAACCATGGATGTCTCCTACACATCTCGCAAAACTTTTTGACAGCTTTGAATATAGATAGGAGTGCAAAACACAAATTTAGGTAACTACATTTGAATGTTTTTTTTTTCAAACTGATTACGCTATTGACCTAGCAAGGTCTTAACAGCTGGGCAGCATTAGTAATTCGCATCCTGAAATAAGGGTTGAAGGGGGTGAGAGGGATGGGGGAGGGGGCTGATTACTCCTCTAAACCATTCCCCCGCCGCAGAAAGTTATAGTGACTGAGATATTCATGATCAAAATTTTGAGATAATGTCGCCTCCGAACAATCATTGGTAATTTTGTATATTAACAAGATGGTGATATTTAAGTTTAAATTCAACAGTTTGTACAATACTATGTCTATATATAAGTAGAGCAATAAATTATTGCTAGAAAAATGTAAATATTATAATAAATTTTAAGTATTTAAAACTCTTGTAACAGTACTAAAAATTATAGTGATTTTGCATAAAAAATGGTTGAGTTTTCAACTAAAAAAATAATAACTTGTATGAAACTATGTGTATTTACGCATTAAGGAATAAATTATTGATGGAACAGCATAAATCTTGAGAACAAAAAAAAATATTTACAATAAACTTCTGTCCTCATTTATCACTCAAATATATCACATTTAAGCCCATAGAGGTTAAAAAATATTTAATATAAAACAGCAAGGAATTTGATATGTGTTCGCAATACTAACCTACATAGAGATAATAATAATATTGCTCTATTAACCTGACTTGACTTAGTAGGATTTGCTCTGACCAGCTCGCTCACCTGTGTTATGTGTAGAGAGGGTTTATGATCATATAAATAATTTATATTATACTAGCGGGAACGGCAGACGTTGTCCCGCCCTGATTATAGAAAAATCCTTGACAAATTATATACCAAAACATTCCCCATGAATCACTTTATCCACTGGTGAAAACTGCTTGAAAATCCGTTCAGTAATTTTTCAGTTTATCGCGAACAGACAGACAGACAGACGCGGTTGGGGACTTTGTTTTATACTATTTATATTATATTTTTTTCTAGGATTGAGACACTTGAGTTTTGGACTAAGCATAGAAATAAAACAAAAAATACAAGATATGGAAAACGTTCCGTTTTACTCCATACAAATAATTTATATTTGAGTTTTTGTTTTTTTTTTTTCTGAAATAATAATGAACAATTATAAAAGAACAATAAAGATGTATAAAACAACAAAATTATAGTATTATAAACCTTAAAAATGTGCATCTGAAGGAAAAATCACGTTCCGTTACATGTAACTTCAAACACATATAAAAAAACTATGTGTTTCCACAGGGTGAGGGGCGTGTCTTTTGAAATGGGTAACCAACCCATATAAAAAACAACCCCAAATTTGTAATGCGAACTTCTAATGCCAAGCCTTAACAGCTTCTCCAGACTAATAAGGCGAGTGCTTAAGGCATTCAGCAGATTTTATTTGACAACTTGCTAAAGGATGCACGGCACACCTCGGGTTGGGCTGTTGCCTGACTCACGTAAGGTTTTATTGTATACCTAGTAGTTTAGCAGTGGTGCGTGTTCATAGAAACAGACAGACAGACAGACATTTCTAAACATGATTGAAATGTATTCTATTACTTATTCCTAGACACTTGCAACAATTTTTTTTACGAAAATCGAACAAGTACAGACCCGTTAGATTTACATTCTTATTATATGTATAGATATGGTATAATGTATTGTAAAATTGGATAAGCAAGCAACTAAAAATAAGTTCTAACTGCAATTATATTATAAACAAAAAAAAGATGTTCAGATACAATAAAAAAAATTGGTAAACCTTAAATTATATTCTCTCTATATTATTGCTACATATCTACATTGTATAGAAAAAAAAAATGTAAGAAATATACAAAATATATTTTATATTATTCTGTGATTTTATCTCACCAACAGTCCATAGCAATCCATTAGCATGTCGGAGTAAATTTCTTTTTGGCCCAAACTTTCATATTCTACGTTCAGCATACGGCATTTCTTCATAGAACCACAACATCGGCAAAGGCCCGGGTCGTAAACCGGCTTTTTACTCGTGTTAGTACTCATTTTGATCTTTTTTTTTACAACAATAGTACTTCGTACAATATAAGTATTTTCATAAAAATGCAATTTTAAATTCGAACATTTTTAGGAATTGTTACTAGCTAGGTACTAGGTACAATTCAATAAACAATTCGAATTGAATTTTTTTTTTTTTTTTTAAATTTATTAAGGCCACTGGATACAAGTCCTTTAAGCCTAACTTAGTATTAAAAACTTTCTTAAATAAAATGTACAATATTAAAAGTTACATCTTTAACATACATTATAAATGTGTTAACGATTACAGTAATTCTACAGTATTTATAACAAAATTATATATAGGTTTATAAAATAATGGATTTGCTAAAAGCAATTGTAATTCATTCGGAACCTCAATGTTATTAGAAACGCTTTCAAGCTCTGTTACTAAAATAAGACGTTCCATTTTAAATTTTCCACAGTTCATAATAATATGTTGAAGATCCGCAGTTTTATTACAAAAGTCGCATTTATCTTCTGATATAATTTTCAACCTTGAAAGATGCGCAGAAGTTCTACAGTGTCCAAATCGCAATCTATTAATCAAGGTAATGAACTTCCTTTCGGCATCTTTAACTTTATAAAACCAGGGTCTATGCGGCGGGGTATTCTGTATCCTTGCGTACCATTTGCCTTTATTCTGAGTGATAATCTTATAATATTCTTTCCAGATTATTTTGACCTTTTCAGTTAACATCTGAAGGAAATCAGTATAAGCGACTTTCGTCTGTGTAGAGTGGTCTTCATTCCACATTCCTCGGGCCGCTCTATCTACTATTTCATTTCCAGAGATACCAGAATGTGAAGGTACCCATTTAAATGTAATACATTTACCTCTTTGATATAGCTCAAACAGTAACCGTTTAATAGAATATATGACATGGTTCAAATTAAATCTTATAGAATTATTTTCTAGCGTTAACAATACACTTTTACTATCAGTAACAATTAAAAATTTGGATTCATTTACATTGTTTATATATAAGAGAGCTCTATAAATTGCATATGATTCAGCTGTAAAAATACTACATTGAGTGTCCAATTTGAAACATGAGGTCATTTGGACTTGTGGATCATAATAAGCAGAAGCTACATTATCTGACACTTTTGAGCCGTCCGTATATAATGTATAAACATTTGGCTGATTATTAATATATTCCAAGAAATCAAAGTGGCTTTTAACTTTCCCAAAATCAATTATTACAGTATTATTAATAGCAGAATTATATCCAATTTCATAAATAGGCAAAGGGTTTGCAATATGGATATTCCTACATACATTTTTAATGTTTAACACAATTTTTAATATTTCTGGTGAATGTTCAGACACAATATCCTGAACATCTATGTTAGCATTATTTACAAAAGTTGCTGGAAGATCATGTCTAGGTAATATCCTATCCAAAACAAATGTATTGTCATTAGCCAGTAGTTTGATACAAAATTTTTGAGCAATCTGAAACCGTCTTATTTTCAAAGGCATTATACATGTTTCAGACTCCATTGCAATTACTGGAGTAGAACACATAGCACCAGTTATAATCCTTAATGCTTTATTTTGAATCACATCTAACTTCCTAAGGAATCTACTACTCGCACACATGTAAGCTAAAGAGCTATAGTCAAAGTGGCTTCTAACTATACCTTTGTAAAGGAGAGACAAGACCTTAGGATCAGATCCCCAGTGAACACCAGCTAAAGAACGTAAAATATTTAATCCTTTGGTAGCATTACTGATAATATTATTAATATGTGACTCAAATGATAATTTTGTGTCCAAACAGACCCCAAGAAATTTCTTATGTTGTAACCAGGTTAGTATACTGTTATTGTATAGAACAGAAGGAACGTCATACAAATCAAGCATTCTTTTTGAAAATAACATTGCACCACTCTTAGCAATATTTATATCTAATTTTAAACTACTATAAAAATTATGTATTTGGGTCAGTCCATTGTTTAAGCCTGCAATAGCTTTATTGACATCTTTATTTATACTATATACAACAATGTCATCTGCAAATAACAGACACTTGATTGAAGGTTCTGTTAAGTACCTGTTGATTTGTGATGAATAAAGATTATATAGCAAGGGAGATATTGTTGCTCCTTGCATTGTACCTTTATATACATGCCTAGGTCCATGTAAAATGTTATTATATTTGA